>JANIJG010015877.1:0-27378 GCA_024611175.1 Megaceryle torquata
CCTGCTTATTTCGTAGACCTCGTACTTTCTTTTTTTTTTGTTTTTTTTAGAATCACGAAATGTACAATTTGGCTTATTTAGTTAAAAAGCATAATGGTGACTAATGATAGAATTTTAGTCCTTTTTTCATCTTTTGTAAAACAAGGATCTGGAAAGTAGGTAAATACTCTTCGGGGTGTCTGCTGTTCCACAGCTGAGAAGCACTTGCTGGCCCTTGCATCACTCCAACTGTCACAGCTGTATGATTCACTAATGACAAAACTAAATCCCTTCTCCTTCCACTGTTGCCGTCTGGAATAAGAGAAGGGTATTTGAGATGGTGTTAAAATGACTACTGTGCCTTTAAAGCTTTATGCTGAAAGCTGATGAGTATTGCAATTTCAAAGTGCTTTTTGGGTGTCTAACCAGTGAAACAGAGATTTTTTTTTTAATTCTACATTTAGAATACAAAGCTCGCCTGAGCAATGTAATTCTTTTACAGCTTTCCTGAAATTGTTGCAATCTGTGTGATGGAGGGTGGGTAGCAGGAAAAAATGGAATTTTGCTGTTACAGGTCAGCCTGTTTTGTAGCCTTTGCTTGCATTTTACTGCAGAGGCAATTCTCTAAGATCTAATAAAGGAAGATTAATTTTTTTGTATTTAGCTTTTTTGTCATTTGTACAGAACTAATTCTAAATACATTTCCAGAATGCTGTGGCAATCAGTACCCTGAATTCCCAATGGATGTCACTGGGTGATAGTGCCACATGGCAATACTGGACACAAGAAAAATGTGGTGAGGGGATTGTATCAAGCTGGGCATCTTCCCCCATATTTACATCCTCTGTAGAGGCCACTGTTACTGCTTTCTGGTTTGTTTTTAGTACATCAGAGGTGGCCAACTACTAAGAAGCATTGCAGCAAAGACTCCAGTCTCAGAAATGCCTGAATATAGAAATGGTCAGCAGTGTTTCAGTGGGTCATCTTGATTGCCCTATGCCAGAACACTCGCGGTGACACAGGAAAGCTATTGTCCTATGTGCTTATTTTTCAAACGAGGCTAGTATTTTCAGTACTAAAAACTATTCACTTCCACTGTTCGCTTCTGCTGTGTGAATCAGCTGTGATGCAAGTCCTGTCTTTAAACTTGCTGGCTTAGGCTGCAGATGCCGCAGCAGAGGAGCTAGTGCAGGTTGCAGAACCTGCTTAAGAAGCAGAGTGGGTACTTGGGAAGACAGGAGGAGCAGACAAATGGGGTTATGTCAGCTGTACTGTAACAATGAGCAAAGCATACCAAAGATCCAGGTACTTTGGCATCCATCACAGCCATTGGCCAAAAGGCGATTTCTGGGGACAAATGTAGAAGATGCAGACAAGGAGAGAGTGGGTTTTTTTTTTGTTTGTTTCAAAGCTGAAGAAATCTAATATGCTTGGTTATTTCTCATTCGCATGCCATTTCATACCTTTGACAAGCATCATTGCCTTCTGTGAATCTTTTTGAGATGGAGACCAGAACTGCATTTGCCAATATGCTTTCATAGCACACTTTTTGTACTGTTGGCACCATGTCTTGTTTTCTTATCTATTCGTTTCCTAATAACTTCTGTTTGATTTGGTTTTGTGTCCATTGTTGATCATTTGTCTGCTAGGTCCTAAGCTGAGGTTGAAGCAACTGTGTTGCTGTGGCTGTTTGGAAGCAATACTACTACCCTCCTGTATTGTTTATTTATTTTAGGGTGAATGGCTACAATTCACGACTTCAATTTCTGTTTAGACCAAAACCTTTTAATTTATGCTAGTAGGCAAGGCAAGCACATGTTTTTTATTTCCACGTGAACTGTCCCTACTTTCATGTAATGGTTGACATGAGTGACTAAGTCAGGACTTGGTGTAAGTCTACAGCAACAGCTAAACTACAGGCTTTTAGAAACAGAAAAGAGTGGATACCAGACTTTTGGGATGAGCTACATCAGGGGAGAATAATTGTCTCTGCAGACGTTTTGTGTATTATTTGTAAATCTTACAAAATACTTCTTGATGTGTTCTTGAAGCTGCTTTGCAGCAGAAGATAGTATCTTTAGTTTTTATATTTTTGAAAGGATTATCTAGTTAAAAATTTAAACAATGTATGTGTGTTTCAAGTTGTAAGCAGTCTAAGATGCAGATTTCAAGCAATACTTATTTCCTAAAATGTTGAATTATCCAGTTAATATTTGTAAGTAGCATAGTTGGAATCAGAAAAACTCCATACTGTTGCTAGGGTTTATAGTATCAGAAGATTCTGTTCTATTTTCACTCTGTAAAACAAGGATGATTACTAGCTCTCCACTACCTGGGAGCACATAGCAGCATTTTTGAAAGCCTCACTGACTACATGACTGTATAAAAACCTTTTCCTGCTACAGAGTTTTTCAAATTCAGGAGATAGCTGCTGTGTTCTGAGTGGCTTTACACTGAATTACTAAACACAGTACTTTCTCACAGTAGGTGGATGTTCTTAATTTTTTTAATCTCTTCTTCCATTTTCTCTTTATTTTGCATCAGAGAAAAGTGAAACTATTCTAGGTGTAACAATACACGGTTGGCTTATTCTACAGCAGACACCCTGCTAATAGATCATATCTAAAAACATTGGTTCACTGACATTGGCTGGAGATTTGAAAGAAAAAGCCTTGCACACCACTGATTTTTTTATTTTTTTATTTTTCCCAGAAAACAGGCTATTTTCTTCTCTGAATCAAAGACAAGGATGATCTTATGGCTCTGATTTAAAGGAGAGAGATCTCAAGAGACTGTATTTAACATTCTGCTTTTGTGCTATTTTTAATATTTTGATTAATAGAGTTGACAGACCACGGAAACAGGTGGGCTAAATGCATTTCCTGATGATTTCCTTATTGCTTGTATAGCCTGACCTACTTCTTTCATCCTTTTTACTGTGGTTTAAAATTAGCTAACTGAATGATAGTATTGGCCACCAGCAACATATAGGAGCTTTTAAGATTTTTTTCTTTGCTTGTACTTGGTCCTTTCTAGCAATCAGGGGAGGGGTGATAGCTGTCTCTTCTATTTATCTTTAAAAAATACAGAGATGATGTAGTATAATACAAATATATATTTTTATGGAAAGAAAAATCTGCAAGGATTTGAGTTGAGAAATTACAGATAACTCTTAATATCCAACAAAATACTTTTTCTAGCACTACAAATTGCAAATGAAGCATCATATAATTTCTTATTTCCTTAATGGGAAGTGTGATACCAGCTTATTGAAGTGAGCCCTCAATATTGTAAGTCTTCAGTTAGTCTTTAAATAGAACAAAGCGAGTCAGACTGAAGCAGTTATGTTTGGAACAATGAGATTTGATTACTCAACCAGAGGCCTTTAGCTTTTAACTCAATACTGTAATTTTGAATCATCACTTGCAGTGATCACTATAAATATTGCTTCATAGTGTAGTCTTCTAGAAGTCTTGTCAGGAAACAATTACAAAAGGCCAGCTTCAGAGTTTGCGTAATTAAATGAATTGAGTGGAGGAGGAGGGAAGGCATGATTTGGTAGTAAGTTCATAGTATACCTGCTGGGGTATGCACAGTGGTTATGACCATATTGTTTGGTAGTAAGAACATATAGAAACCTACCTGAAAATCCATGGGCTCATTTCTTTTCCTGACATACTGTAGGATTTCTTTCTTTCCACTAATACCTCCCTACCAGGCTGAATGGGTGTTGCCACGGTAGTTGCATTATAGAAGACTTAAGTCATTCATCTTGAAAGGTGTCAGACCATCTGCAGTGCTTGCTCTAGACTTCCTTGGCAGGGTGACTAGTTTGCATCTTGTTCTGAGGCTATTCAGGGCATCAGCCGAAAGTCATATTGTGCTTCCAGGAGGAAAAAAAACCCAACATAAGTGCCCTTAATCATAGCTCCTAAGTTTCTCTGTGAAGCAGTGCCAAGTTCACTTAGTGAACTAGGGACCAAAGACATGGAAGGTAAGGTATAATGAATGTGGTAATCGGCTTACTGAGTACATTATAGGAGCTCTCCATGAGTGACCAAGAACAAAAAACAATTATGTTTTATTAGACTTTTTAGAGTTCTGAAACTCTACTAGAATATTTGGTGTAGGCTGGTGCTTTTATTCCATGCATGCTTTTTAATTTGAAAATTTACTGTTTCCTGGTGGTAATGTCTAGTGAGGAGTAAAAATTAAAAGCACACATTGTGTGGCAAAGATTCATTGGATGAAATATTAACAAAGGCCATTATAAATAAGAAATACCTTGGCAGGAATTTCTTAGATTAAGCAGTGAAATGTTCTCACCATAACTCTTAACTGTAGGATATTTCCTGATTCTGGAGATACAGTGTATGTGAAATTGTAACTTTTCCTCAGAGAAGCCTTGAAAATACTTTGATTATACTTTACCAGCTGGACTTATATCCATATATTAATAGGCCATCAATTTAAAAATGGGTATGTCTTAACATAAGCGTATCTGCTTAATTCAATTATCTTCATAGACTAAAACTCAAATGTTTTCTCATGTAGACAAGTTTCAGGGAAGTACATGTGGCTATACATTTATTCCTCAAGTATCATAGACTTAGTTTTGTAAGCTGTATTAGAAATGAGTATGAGGTAGCATAGCAGCAAGGAAATTTTTGGAGGATGGATTGTTAGACAAGGTAAGAAGGAAGCAAATACATAGGTTCACAATAATGTAAACAGGCAAACTTTGTATGAAAGTTATGACAAATACAGTTCTCTATATTGTTCATTTATAAACTTAACCTTGCTAGGGTTTTTTATGTAATTTTAAATTGATAGTGTTTTTCTTGATGTCTCTAGTCCTTAAAGCACAGAAAGCTCTTCTACTAAACAATATTGGCAGTGTTTAGTTAATGATTCAGCATTTATTTTCTGCTATAATCATTAACTAACCACTAAAGTTAGAACTTTTTCTGCTGCTCAGGTGTGCAAGACAAAGTTGCTCTTGTACAAGTTGTATTTTGTGTATATGAATACATGAATACATATGTGGATATTGGGAGTGAAGTCCAAATTCCATTACCAATTTTATTAATACAAGCATCAGGAAATAATAACCTTATGAGTTTTTCAGTAGATATTAGGATCAATGTTTTTGTCTATGTTTCTTCTAATTTTTATTATATTGCTGCAAAATCCACTTAATGATAATAGGCATTGACAATAACCCTTATGTTTTGCGAAGTATTAGAAAACAATCTTCTAATATCTATGTTAGATAAGGAAATACTGCTACTCACATTTATATGTGGGGAATTGGTGTGCCACTATTTATGCTTGTAATTTCATCTACCTACAAAAATTGAGTTCTGAAAACCCCCATGAGCTGCCATTTAGCTCCCGAGCTGCCATTTAGCTCCCAAGCTGCTGTACGTGCTTTCAGGTACTTACAGTTTTCCTTATCTGTGTACTCAGGTGTTCCTCTGTAGTGACACAGTTGAACCCCTCTCACCAAATGCCCATGTCTTGTCCTCTCTCATTGCAGGATTAGGCATGAGTTCCTTTAAAGAGGTGGATAAAGAACCTTTTTCATCACTGTTTACAGCTTTTTAGCCTCAGAAAGAAGGAACTTGAAATTGTGTTAAATATAATTGGAAGCCTTTGGAGGACTTCTGTTTAAGACTTCTGGAAGACTTAAGCACTGTTTTCCTTAGCTGCTGGATTCAGTGAGTCTAAAGGAAAAGACAGCTATCAACCTGTTTAGACGTTGGCAGTTTGTGCAGCATGTGTAGGAACAGTTGCAGCTACCTAGGGAATTTCAGTCCAAGCAAAGAAGCGTGCAGGTATTTTAATTGCTTGGACTCAGGAGTTGGAACAATTTATATTACAAAACTTGGCCAAGTTACCATTTTCTGCCTTGTCATTGACTGCACAGCTCACTGAGTTTCTTCAGAACTCCTGTGATTTGCAGTCTGACATACTAAGGTAAACCATAATTCATGTTGTGTATGGCCCATAAACACATGTTTTATTTCAAGCACTGGTCAAATCCTATCACTGTGTAGCAAAGCAGTCGAGTGTGTTCATCTCCTTGAAGTTAGCTGAGAACAGAATTAAGATTAAATGTGTACCTGAGTGCTTTGCTAAAGCAGTGCTCAAAGGAGCTCATTTGTGTAGTCTTTTCTGTGAGGCATTGCAATCTGCTGTATTCCATGTCAATAATTCTGTTTTGTTGATGAATTTATGTAATTACTGTCAGTTGTAATTTTACATAGGTTCAAAATATGTTCGTTTAAAAAGCAAAAAGTAGTAGTTAGCATAGGATTCATAATGACAGATGGGCAGATGGAAGGGGAAAAAAACTCGTAACTATTATTACTTCAATAAGCATGAAGCAATCTTTGCATTTATATTGTCATCTCTAGTGAATTTGTACATGAAAACCTTCTAAAGAGTTCGTGTAGCACTTTCAGCCTCCTAAAGTTAAGATTTCTTAATGTTTTAATTTATTAATAAAATCATTATGTCCATGTTATTTTAACATATAGCTATGGTTTTGTTTGGTTTTCTTTTGGTTTGACTTTTACATCCATTGATAGCATAGCATATGTTATACACAGAAATGAAACCAGTTTGAGACTTCAGCATTTCTGTATGAGTAATGTATTTAAATACCGGATAATAAATATATCTCATCAAATACTATAGTATCTGCTTGTAAAGACTAGAATGAGAAATACAGCTCTCACAATAGTGTTAGAGTAATAACTAAAGATAGATACAACACCAATGATTTAATTTGCAATAGGTACTGACTTGCAGTAGCCTGATAGAGGTACAGTTGGTTATCCTCTTTAATGTTCTTTGTAGAAGTGATGATACTGGGAATATCTGTGCACATATGAACATAGTTAACTGAATTAATAATGTAATTGACCAGTTAGTTGCCTTAGTTTCATTGAATTCTAGTTCTTAAAAAAAAGTTTCTCAAATGTACAATGATTTACTAATTTACAAAGTAAAACCACTTGGGTGAAATTCCATATGGTATTCATTTGGTGAGGCTCTCAGAAAAAAAAGACATATTTATATGAATTTCCTATATACATGTATATAAAGAAGGCATGCAGAACAGGCTTAGGGCTTACATATGGTCAGTAAAGACTGCATGGCAGAAGCTTTAAGCCATAACAAGAAGGATGCTTCTCTAAAGTAAGAGGCAAATCAACAAAGTAGTGCTCATTCACTACATAATACAGATTTCCTTCAAGATCCATAAGATGAATCACCTCAGTTATGTTATTTGGCTGGCTTTTCTGATGAAATTCATGGATCATTCCATTTCAAGATGAAGTTAATGGAGTTGGAATGAAGCTTTGTTTAGAGTTCTCATAATTATAAGTGCAATTACACATTTTTGCTGTTAAATGTTTAGTTGCAAATGATCTCCTTGGCAATCATGACTTCAATGGAGACCCATCTTTGTCAGTCAAAACATAAGACATTTAACATTTTGAACATTACTTCCATGTGTCTCTTTCCAAAATAAGACTTTTGAATGCAATTAAACTTGGATTTGAAGCCAAAATTGTGCCAGATTATAAAATAATTCCTTTTAAGTGGAAGTGAGTGTTGTGAAGACATGGCTACCATACTCTAGCTGACTTGTGGTTCTCAAAGCCAATTATCTTCCTTAAGCTAAGTGAATACCATTTTCATTTTGCTAATTAATGAACTACAGTGAAAGCAATTTCTTATTATTATGGTGATAAAATAATAGAATCCACCAATTAGTGTCTGACTAGATTTACATTGACCTAAAAGCATGAGAAAATAAAGACACTGTAAGGCTACTAAATGTTTTAATTTAATTGAAATAAATGTTATCATAAACTAATAAAGTTTCTTATGATATGTTGATCTTCATAGGTTCAGTTTTCATCAAGAGATTTGCATCCTTTGGCTAATTTCAGATAGAAGAACAGTTGCACTTCTAATTATTGGAATTAACCCACAATAAAAAAAATGTAGCTGTGCCAGCACTTTACTCACTTAAACACAGCAGTCACTGGCACTGTAGGGGTATAACTGAAGATGTGTGTTTGAACATTCTGTATTCTCTTTATCGAATGCAAATTTCATAGCACAAATACTGTCTCTGGGATTCCAGGGTACTGAAAGGAAAGTTTAAAGGGCTGAAATGAAGGTGAGCCAACAACGACCATCTGAATTGAGCAGGTTCTCTGTTGATGCAGCAATTAGAGTGTGGTATCTTCCGGGTTAGTTATCTAACAGTTTTTTTTTGAAGACACACTAAAATTATTGTTATAAAATTTCTTGTTTTCAACTACTCATCAGAATATCAGTCTGTATTCTCCCAATCTGTACAACAGATGCTGTCATGCTGTGACAACTGGAAAGTGAATTGGCTCTGTTAAATATTCCTTCTTACCCTTAAAGCTTGATGAGCGACTTCCTGGCTTTGAATTGTGATACCATCTCTAATATGTAAACTGGATCATTTAGCAAATGATCATAACATAATTCAGGAATAGCCATGTGTGTAGCCACCTCTATGCACATTTGTTTAATGCCAAGTCCATTTCCACACTGCTGGCCTGACCAAATTTTGTTTTCGCATTTTTGTCTTGTCTTTGTTTAGATATCCATTTGTATCTTTGCATACTGAAAATTTGTTCCCATTCTTATGTTATCACTTATAAATTGGAGAAGGATTAGCAGGAGACAAAACAGTGCAGGAAGCCAATAGCACAGTTTTAGGTCATATTCTTCCCCATCTAATAGTATAAAAGGAAAAGCTTATGTCAGTTCTCTAAAGTTTTGCCTCGGTGGCAAAAGAATTGTGCAGGTCATTCAGCAAAAAGACTCAATACTGGTGTAGCAAAGGAAATTCCAGTGTTCCCCTTCTTGTGAAAACAAGATGTAAGGAATTACAGCCAAACAATTTAGCACAATGTTTTCATTATATAAAAGATAGTAATGCCAAGGATTTCTGGCAGGTTCTATGTATAGTGCTTGTAAGGAAGATTGCTGTAGCCAATGCATCCATAGGAAACAAGTACAGTGTAATTGGGTAAGAAAGAAGGATAGGGAAAGAAGTTATAAGAAGCAGAAGTCACATCAACATTTTTGCCTTACCAGTTGAAAGGTATGTAACTCTTCCCAGCAAGATAAATTTTTCAACAGATGTAGATAACTAGTAGTTCTGGTTTTTTCATTACTTTTCTCCATCTGCCACTATTTTCAGACAGTCTGCATGGTAAGAGAAATGAAAATCCTGTAAAACGAAGTAATGTGGGGAAAATTACTTTCTGAACTCTATGATATATTTTTTTTCATTTGTTGAAGAAAAGCTGTATCATAATTGTTACATAGCATACAGAAAAATAATCTGTGCTTCTAATGCCTGCTATATTTTATCTGAACTTTATGTTTAGTAAATAAATGTAAGAGAAGCTTGCTTTTTTTTTTTTAAATGCTGCATTACTTACACAGTAGAGCATGTTACAATAGCACTGCTGGTCTGTTTCCCAGGTGACAATTCTCTTCACATTGTTTGGAGGAGACAGTGGTTTCTCTGTAGTAAAATTAGCAGAGCTGAAAGTATTTTGATAAATGTTACCTTTAAAAGTTACTATTAAAATGATATAGTAGCCTTGGAAAATACCATCCTCAGTATAGAAAGTGAGTTACTTGAAATCATGTAAATGAAAGATTCTTTTGGAGGTGTCCTTGTCCTGTAGTGATCAGAATAAAAAAGTATAATTGATACAAAATCAGCATAATTAGAAACAATGAATGCATCAGAAATCTGACAGTACTCCAGTACTGGAAAAGAGGGGAAATTCAGGAGCGTAGAGTTGACATTACTAAGCATTTAAGTTTGTAAAACTATTGTTTTAGAAACAATAGGCCAAAGACATAACAGACATGGAAATCATAATTACCATAGTCAGAAATTCTCATGGGTTTTATTAGTAGTTATAAGATGTGCTGCCTCTGTATCACAAACTGATGCTAAATAAGGTAAGAGCAGACCTTATTCTCTGGCTATGGCAACATTAAAAGTGGAATAGAAGAAAAATCCTTGCAGGTAAACCACTAAATTCTTCAATAATTCCATTATTTTCTAGATGGACAATAGCCAAGTGGATTGCTAAATATAACTAAACAGAGACCTCTTTTTGCGTAAGATCTTAATTTTAGCTTCAGGCTAAGAAATGGAAAAATTTGAGTCATGCATCAGCCTAGATAATAAAATTTACCAATTTAATAAAAACTAACGCATGTAAATGGCCCTGTGTGCTACCAGCCGTCATTGTACGTATTGCAAAACTCACAATATTCTTGTTGTCTCCTGCAGTCTATTCTGGGTCTATTTTGAGCCCACTTTTATGCTAAAATGTTTCTTCTAAGCAGTATAGTTGATATTTCATCATTTTTTTTTAAAGTTTTAAGAAAACACTACATAAATTTGGTTAGAAACTCAATTACAGTTAATTGTTTCCATGAAACAACTGGACAAGATGATTTTATGAAATTATAAAGTAAATATTTTGATCATTTGCACAACTAAGAGACATGAAAGATTTATATTACTGCAAATGTTCCAAAGATTTTATTAATTCGGAAAGCAATGAAGGGATTTATATGGGCTGTTTAAAAATGTCTGGAGATCCTACGTGCTTTGGAACTATAGTGCCTAAAACCACTGCTTTTAAAGATAGATGCTGCAATATTTTTAAGTTCAAATGCTGAAAGCAGAAAAATATAATGTAAAATGTGTTAAATGTGCAAAAATATTTTTACTACATTGTCATTATTAACATTTTACCAGAAATACTTGTCCTACTTTTTTTTTTGTTGGTTGTATCTTTCACTCTTCTCCTTTTCTCCTTCATAATATCTTTATGATGTCTCAGCATCCTGTTGTAGCAAGCAGAGTCTTTTGATAAATCATAATCTTGCTTCATCATATAACAAGCCATTGTTACTGACACAGTAACAATTAATATAGTTATCACATAGAGATGCTAACCCTAGTACCAAAAGTGGTATGATAATATTAACAGTGTAAAGTGTGCTTTGCTAGTAAAACTATTAAACTCTGCCCTTCATGACAGGTAAGTAATTGAAATGCAGCACAGTCCTAGTATGTCTATACAGATCCTCATTCTGGAAATAGCTCAACTGCAGCTATTTTATTTTTTCTTCTATTACAAGGAGATGCTCAGAATTTAAAATGGTAAATAATACGTTTAAATGTTCTGAAACTATCAGAGGACATAGGAGGAGAAGGAAGGCAGAGAAAGGATGCCTGGAAAGCAAAGCAAGCTAAAACCATGCATTTGCTTATGGAATTGTAACCATACTTATGATCATATGATAGCTGCCAGCTTTACCATTTTTAGAGGCAAACTTTATGGCCTTCCAAGCTGTACTTGCCCAGCTATAAAGATATAAGTAGAAATTAATCATGTGTATATGAAACTTTTGGTTTAATATTTCACAACTGTTTTCCTCTTGTTAGAGAATGTGTATTACAGGAATCACAGGTATCTGATACTGCTTTAGAAGTTTTCCTAGCTGTAGTAACTTTATTTGGCAGTGAACTTTAATGAACTTTAAAGAACAACAAAAAAAAAAAAAAGCCAAATGCTTTGCAGGTTTGTTGGTTTCTTTCTCTAATAAAAAATAAAGTTGACCATGTCATTCATTAGATACCAGATGATAGTGTTTATATAATAATTGCAGTAGCAGATAAAGGCAAGTCAAATTTTGGTCTCCAAAGACAATCTTAATGCATTCAGGATGAAATGGTGTCCCAAAAGCATTCGTGCTTTTTCACAGAACCCTACATGTTTAGCAGTCTCTGAGACCACCTTGTTCTGCTCTGTATCAGGTAAAGGGTAATAACTTCAGCATAATCTTTATATGCACATGTTACTGTTTCAACTGTTTGGATTATGTACAGCATGTGGACAGAAAAATTACAAACACCAAAATGAATATGTAATGAGCTCATGTGGTTACACCAATAAACAAGACTATTGCAGCATGCAATCAAGTCTATTATGTATGTATACAATAATCCTGGCAAATGAAGGGCTAAGTAAACTATTAAGAACCTTTGGGAATATTTTATATTAATTTTTTATTTTGTGTTTGTGTGTGAAATGTTTTTTTTCTCAAATTGTTTAAAATCACTTCTAGAGTGACCTGCTGTGCTGTCCCACTGGCTAAGTGATTTCTGTTACTATATCAAACAGTGTAATGCTATTTGGAGAGGAAGCAGGAACTGTGTGGCACTGCTACTTTACTCCCTCCTGGAGCCTCACAGAATGTCATTTTTGTCATGCTGAGTGCTGTTTGTTGTAGAATAAGAGACGTTTACAGGTTTGACTCTTAAAGTACTTTGACAGCTTACTAAAAAGGCACAAACAAAAAAAATAGAAGAATTGCCTGGTATTAAATGCAGCGTCACCAATTTCCAGCAGCTGCAGAATCATCCTATTTGTATTTTATAGTACTATAAAAAGCTGTCTCAGACTACAAGATCTTTTTCTATGGGTTAGTGTGTGATTTCACAAAAAGTGAAAGCAGATTTAAAAATGTGATCCCCACTAAAAAGGGCATCTTAGCTCCATGCTGTTGCTGCTGTCACTGCATTGGTTCAAGTGATTGATTATGTGCAGTAGGTTTGGACAGTAGCTTTTCAAGAGTAAAGCATAATTAAGTTTTTAGTTGGATCAATGAACATATTCAACTTCCTAGGTGGCTGTAGAATACTTTCTGCCTGGTAGTTCATACCCTGTGTTTGTAACTTCCTAAACGTTGTGTATTTCATACAAACAGACAAGGAGGAGGAAATGCTGGGCAGGGGGGTGGGTGGGATGTTTTGTTTGTTTTCTTTGGTCTCACTTTGTTTTGGTATCTTTGTTGCCTTACTTTCACTAGCACTTGCTTGTGCGTGTTGCACAGTGCACTCCATGATGATTTCAACTGCAAAAGGATTAAACTGGAACAGTTTATAACTTGGGTCACTTTTTTACTTCACAGTATTACTTATGTCTAGAAAATAATGCAGTCACAACACCATTTATGAAGTCAGTAAGCCTCTGCATCTCAGGAGGTACATTTTTTTTTCTCCTTTATGGGTTATATTGAACGTAACAAAACACACACTTTTTTTTTTACCATCCTGCAGAACAGAGTAAAGAACGAAAACTCTGTGGAAGAGTTTATGGCCTTTCAGGAATGTCTAATAGAAAAAAAAAAAATAGGGAGCAAAATTCATCATCCACCATCTGTTCACAGATGATTTTAGGTATAGAAATTTCTATTAATATCTTACTGAGATTACTTTTTTACTTTCGTGGTTCCCACCCCCCACCCCCCCAAAGCTATCTGATCACTTAATTTCAAAGTGAAATTGGGGTGTAGCACATCTCTGCTCTCTAGGGCAACTCAGAAAAGCTGTACTACCAATGTGTTCTCTTTGTGTTTGTCCTAATTACTAGTTCTTGATTGTGAAGTGTTGTTTAGCACCATGTGGAGGTGAAAGCGTTTAACTCAAAGCATCGTAATAAATATAACAATTTACAGCAGTGATTGTGGTAAATGTGATATGCACACTGATAAACTAAAAAGAATTGGAAGACAAATATGATGGCTTCAGTAGAATGAATGTGAAGAGGGGAAAGAAATTACTTAAAATGATTTGGTACAGATACTTTTGAAGATCCACGCATGACACTGATGATAACTCTTCTGTCTTCCAGCCATTCTAATCTCCATGTCAGGGTCAGCTTGAGACATGAATTCATCGACCTGTGATATTGTATTCCTAATTGCATTTTGAGAAAATATACTTTCATTTAAGAGCCTTATTTTTTTACTATTCATACCGAGAGAAGAAATAGCTCCACCTCAGATCATTTCTCTGCTCAATATTCACTGGCTTTTGCCCTTTACAGTGTTACTTACCAATGTGGAGTGACAGAACTGCTTCTCCACTTTACAAACCTGAGTTGTAATTCACTGCAAACCTTAATGACTTCTGACAACCGTGGTGTCTCTTAACTGATAAGCCTTGTGATTTACTCATGTAAGTTTAATCATACGTAGTCACATTCAGTGGCAGACTACATACCACACAGTTTCAATGAGGTTTGAAAATACCTAGCTGTTGATTTCCTACTGGATGAACATTACTATTGCTTGAGTGATGTCACAGCAACCTGTATCTTGCACTGTAATAGCCAGAGATCTTAGGAAAGATTAATGGAGAGAAGTGTCGACAATTGTTTGAATTTTACTGGAGACTAATAGATTTTTTTAATGGTCTAAATAATATAATTTTAATGGACTATTATCTAAATAAGAGGTGAAAGATAACTTTCTGCCTCCTTATTCATTGATTCCTTTTTATTTTTTTTATCCTCACTGTTACTGTATGTAAATTAGGATTTTATTCTCAGCCATACTGTGTTGTGACCTGCCTTTTCCATTCACCTTTCGGTATCTTAGTGCTCACACCTCTCTCTTGGCATCAGAGTGTTCAGAGAGGCACCTTTGATACTCTGCCTGTTTGCGTTATCTCCACTAGTCAGTGGATTGATTTTTGTCTGCTTCAGAATTCTCAATTTCAGAAACAGCAATTCAGATAACTGTTGATATTTTTTCATTGCTTCCACAATAAGAGTCAATGCACACAAATAAACCTGTGTGGGAGGTGTATGTGTAAGCTGCATGTTTTATACAATATGTGCTCCACAAATATGTGTTCATAATTTTCCATCATTGCATTATGAATTTTGGCTGCTTTAAAAGGCTGATGAAACCCCCCTGGCAACCCACTGAAATACTCTATTTAATATACTTCTAGGGAGCAGAGACCACTGAGAAAAATAAATTAGGTCTGCCCATAGGTTTTTCTCATCTGAAATTTTAATAATTAACATGAGCAGTTCCAAGATTGTATTTTTTTCAGGTCAAAACAGTAAACCTATGATATAGCATAACTAAAAAAAAAAGGGGGGTGGGGGGGGTGGAAGTGTCTTCAGAATGTTTAACTAGTCTGGTTTAGTTTGGAAAAAGTAATTTTCAATATGAAATATTTGATGAAACCTGAATAAATTAATGAAATATTTTGGTATTATGGAGCTACATTTTTATTAAAGTAGTATTGGTTCATTTTTCTCTAGTCTCTCCATCTGACTTCTCTTGGTATACCCAGGATATGATGCCTTTTAATGCCAATAGATATCCTTAGGAAGAGAAAATGTAATTAAGACAACGTATAGAGAAAACGCAGAACTGGGACTTGGAGGGTACAGATTTGTCTCTAGTGCCTTGTAACACCTTCCTGCAAATAAGTGAGTTTAAATATTGCTTTTCCTCAATGAAGAGGGTATGTCCCTATCTCACTACCTTTAAAATGCAATACATCATGTCAAGTTGTTGCTTTGTAACAAATAATTTTTCTCTTCCCTATGTATGTCTAAAATTAGAGGGGATGATAACACAGGAAAGCATGTGGAAATAATTTTCATAGGTCTGTTTAGTTAAGCCAAGAGATTTTAATTATTCATCCCTGCTGATGACATTAATATTGAACTAACCAGCTTGAGGAGTTGGACCAATCCTGATCTTATTTGATTTACTATAGTCAATTTACAGATTAAATTAACAGAACTGAAATCTCTTAAAGGTATCACCCAAAATTTCCAGAAAGAGTATATGCTCTGCTTAAAAGGACAGACATGGGACTTTGATCAAAGTCTGTTTTTTCAATTTCCATCTGAAAGCCAGGAGTCTATTTGTTGTGTTCAGCCAAGTGGTGCTTTATTTCAGGTTACATTACTATGATTGCTCTGCGTGTACTATTAGCTATACATTCACATCACTTTGCATTGTGTTAAGTAAAGATTCTATCTAAAGAATTGGTAATATATGTTCTGTGATTATGGAACTACAGAATGGAAGTAAGGGTCAGAATGATTAAACTGCTAATTTGGGGAAGTTGGCCTTTGTAGCTGATATAGAATGGATATGCCTCTAGGTGATCTAAATCCACACATAGGAGCAGGTAAAATTGAATTGTCATTTAGTTAGCAGGCCCTTTAAACCCATGGAAATAAAGAAATGTCCCACCATATCCAACTCTATTACTCTATTATGAACTTTCACATCAGGCACTGTTCTGCTTGGCAGAAGAGTGTTGTGGGGGTGGTAATGGTGATGTAATATTTTTGTCATAATTTTTTTTTTTTGCCATAATGCCTTGAAATGTTGCATTCTTTTGGATTTGTAATATATGAATGAAACATAACAGAAGTCAGTTGGTGACCCTTGACTGCCCAGGGATTTTTTTTTGTTTGTTGGTTTGAGGTTTGGGGTTTGGTTTGGGGGGTGGGGTTTGTTATTTCTGCTTAGAATTAGAGTGAAGCACCCAGAGATAGTGATGGATGAGTGAAAACAGCCTATGAGCATAAGGAATCTTGGAAGATGGGGAATTAGAATAAAAGATAAAATAATAAAGAAATATACTTATTTGGGAGGAGATTAATGTCAAAGGAAGCTTATATTCATTTGATCATATTTCTCTTGATAGAAATTTAAGTGATTTGTAGCAGAGAGTAAAGTGCCTTTATTAGCAGAGAGTTTAACTAGGAGAAAATGTCATCTTCTGAAACTGTAGATTCAGTGTGTAAGTGGGAGTGGTCAAGTTCTTCAGCTGAGAGGGTGGTGCATGGGCAAACAGAGAGGACAAAATTTGAGGAAGAAATCAGTCTGGTGTCACAGTTTCTGTAGAATAACTTTGAAAATGCAATTGGAAAGGAAGCAGGAATCGTAGGTTAGAGTCTGGCCATTGGCAGGGTAGATAGTATCTTAGGAGGGAGTCAAAGGTGGAAGGAAGCCTTGAGAGTGTGTGTTGTTATAGCAATGGAAAGAACAGAGACCTGAAGTTCAGTCCTGTGTTCTGATGGTCAACATGCCCTGCAAAAGTGGGTGGAATGATTGAACACTAGGGAGGGGATGCTCAGCAACACCTGAGAGAGAAGGAGCTGGGATGAGGACAAGCCATGCTTGGTGAAGATCATATAAATTAAGGGCCTTGTTACTTAATGGTAAATTGTTATCATCAGTATTTCCAGACACACTGTTCTTCAGTCTTATGTTGAGGTTACAAGATGGCCCGTGTTCTTCTTTCTGAGACCTCATGACTTAACAGTGCCTTCCCTTTCCTAAGCCAGTGAACACTGTTGGTGCTGCCAAAATAACAGCTTTGTTCCTCTGGGTGGCAAGTGTCAGCTATGTCTGTTTTTGAGGCAAACAGCTAGGAAGGCTTGGATAAGTCAAGTCTTAAACCAGAGAATAAACAAATTATGTAGGACATATTTGAATGGAGAATATGGTAAGGATGTAGGCAAATATATCATTACCTACAGTCTAACTGCTATAGTCTTAACAAGATGAAGAAAGGGTTGTTGTATTGTTCTAACAGGGTGCTTACTTGTTTGCTGTCCTGTTGAGCCTTGTAATTTCCTTCACTATATATGGTGACCAGACAACAGACCTTATTATTGAAATCTGTGTCTTTTCAACTCCCAGGCCTTGTCTTTGCTATTTATTTTGTGTATTGTGCCAGACTGAGCCCTTTAGGATGTATTTTACTTCCTACTTCTTCTACTGGAAGCAATATTTCAGGGAGTTCCCTTATAATAAATGAACCTTGAATGTGTAAGTACCGATTTTTATGAGTGGATTTTTATAAAGCAGCATGTAAAGTTACATTCACATTTCTCCTACAAACTTCTTTCTGGAAGGACTGGTAAATCTGCTACAGCAGTATCCTTGTTAAGGAGAAAAGGCTGGGATACCAGATAGTGCCTGCATTCATTAGACTTCTGTATTTGAGCTAACTGAAAGGGCTCTTTTCTCTAAAGATGCCTGCTTAATTAGATAATTGCATAGTAAACTGTAATAGTTACTTTAATTTCATCAGAGGATTAATGTGCTGGGAGTTGGAGCTATTTGAACCCTGGAGATAAGTTCTGCAGTTTAGAGTCATGGCAAATAGACAAGTCATAAGGGGGATATTGGCAGTGCTGATGCCTGTACTCTGTTGCCTCAGTGAATATATTTATTTTTTTTTTTTTTTCCCCCCTGAAAAAGAGTTTGGCATGATAAGTTGTCAGTCCAATACCTTTTGGGCCAGACTGGGCCTTTTTAGACATTGAGAACAGCTTGGTGCCCATAGAAAACCATAAAATCTTCTTTCAGGGGGAGGGATAAGGACACGGATAATACCGTACTTTCCTACTCCTTGGGTGCAAGCAGCAGTTCATGTTGTACTGTCCTAAGATGTGTGCATTCCCTGTGCTCTATGTACTGAGCATATGGATTGTATGTAAGTCTGACCTCCTTTCCCTACTGCTCTAAGACAACATTGTTTGACTAGACCAGTGAATTATATCACAGCGTCTATGCACTAAGCATGAATAATTCAAGATGGATTGAATTTTAAACTACTGAGAGTATCCTTGGAAGATAGATGAGCAGAGGTGGGGTGCAAGTTAAACCCATGGCACCAAGGTACCAAATCTGAGGCAGAGGGAATACCAAGCATTTAATTGCATTTACTGTGCTGAATGTAAATGTATGTCTTTAGCATATGGGCAAGAGCAGTCAAGGGAAGGCAGATACAGGCAATATGGAAAAAAGTGCAGATGATATACAGAGCAATCCGTGCCTCAGCTCAGGGAGGCAAAATATCTCTTGTCTAGTGTGTCCCCTCAGTGTTACTTCTCCCAAACTTCAGAAACTGTCCAGCATTTCAGGGCTACAGGAGAAGGCAAATGGTATCTTCTTGGCACTGCTGATTTGTGCTTGCCAGATAAAATGTTAGCGGTTTTTTTTCCTCCCACATGGAGGAAAAAAAAAGGCATTAAAAAAAACCCAAACTTTGGGCAATGCAAAGTTCCTTCTGACCCTCAGTAAAAAGGATACAAGACAGATTTTTTTTTTTTCATTAAATATATTGTTGTCGTCTTATGTTCCTGTTTACTTGAGTTACATCAATTTACTCCAGTTTACTTATCTTAAAAAAGCATGATGAAGTATTTGCAATACAGCAAAAGCAGAAAGCTTCACTAATAGTGTATTAGTGTGTAATAGTGAACAGTGTGCAGGAGACTAATAAAATATGTTCCTTTCATTGTATATCTCTAACAACCATTAGAACAAAAGAAATAAAACAATAAAATCCAGACATCCCCAAAAGAACAGAACAGATTCAAAGGTTAAATCCATGCACAAGGTTTCAAAAAAATTGAAGTCTTGGAGACTTATAAGCACTGTTTCTAGTTAGTATCTTTCATTTTAATTGAAGTATTGGCTTTGGAGTTTGATTGCCCCATCTCTTCTTCAAAAAAGGCAAAATAAAACCAAAACCTCCCTACACTAAGGCCGGAGAGTTTTATTTTTTTATAATGCATTATAATTCTGAAACATTTTAGTAATTTAAAGGAGCTAAGTCATCCTACACATTTTTTCATTATAAAAATCTTGAACTTCAGAGCTCTCTGACTTATTACAGGAAATAGAATTATTGCTTCTAAGTTTATGGTCAGATTCACAAGGGATGTAATAGCCACATTTCTAAGAGGATAAATATGTTAGTGTCAAATCAGTAACTGCAGTTTTCTGTGTAGCTGCTTAAGATAAACATATTAATCCCGTGGTTGTGAAAAGGTGTGCATTTTTACAAAATACTAGTATGTTTTGATCTGAATAATAACCTTACATCACTTCTTATATTTCCATATGTATGTATTTTTAACACACAATTATAAAATTCCTTTTACTGTTAGATACTATTCAGGCTATTTTTATGTATTCCAATACTTTGGAATACTGACCTTTCAAATCTTTAGATTTTAAAGAGGCAGTAGACATAAGGACTGTATTACTTAAGCACTGTAGCCTTTGAGGCATCCATAGTACAATGATGTTATATTCTTTGAGATCAAAAGGCCAGCATTTCTGGAGTAAGCACATCCCTTGTGGATTAATTATAATGAAATTACTCATTTGGAATACTGTGCCAGAGCTTCAACACTATACAAGCTGCAGTAAAAATTTCATGTGAGCTTTCTTTACACGGGAAGAAATGCTGCAGTGGCAAAAGATGTTTTATTTATAGGAACCCTGTCTATACAGGAGAGGGAAGAGCTACCGCTCAGATTTTGAAAGCCAATATTTTCACTGTAGCATGTAGTTATCCTCCAGCTACATTACAGCTTTGATGCTTAAAATAGATGCACTTCATAGAAAAAGTAAAAATGCACTTAGCTATTATCTTCATTGCCCTCAACTTTGAAAAATCTCTTGAAATCTTTAAATTCCCCTTTTAATGATTATTAGAGACATTTTTATTTTCAGAAGGGAAATGAGAGACAGTATCTGAAAAGGAGAATATCTGGGCGTTCTGAAACATAATCCTGAGAACAAGGGCATTCTTGAAGATTCTCAAATCATCCCCAGTCTGGTGGAATTGCATTGGACCCAAGTGTACATAGAAGCAAGACTGATGGATCTGTGGGTTTGCATGGACACTCATCTTTATGGCTAGAGTCTGTGCTCATTTCCAATGCAGTAGAGGTCCTGCTTAGCATGTTTTATATAAAAGTTGTTTATTCAACTCAGTAAAAGTTCAATAGGAAAATAGCAAGCTTGTTCTATTAATATAGTCCATGGACTGAGCAGAAAGTTTCAAGCAGTTAAGGGAAGCATAGAACTTGAACTGGATAGACAAGAATTAGTATGCTAGAAATAAGAATTAACGCAGTACCAGAACAATATATTTAATTTTTCTGTCTTTTGACTTATTTTCTCCCACCTTGACTTGATTTATTGTCTGAAAAAGTTAATTCTTCTGCAGTTTCTTGGACCATACCTCTCCCTGGACCCCACTCAGCTAAGGATGACTTATCACCAAGTTGAAAAGAGGAATCAGGTATCAAATATATTCATTGGAAAAAAAAATAAATTAGAAGAACAGCTGATATATGAAAGTTATGCGACCCTTGATAGGATGTTGTGTTTCTTCTTCCCCTTTTTTAATTTTTTTTTTAAATGAGGGGAGGCTGTGTTTTTTCTCCTCTTTTACCTACCTTAGGTAAGGTCCAGTTTAATTAATCAAGAGGGCATCTTGTGACTGAGTGGTGCAGATCAAGCTTCAAAGCAGCTTCGACATAGTGCAGGCTATATGGCTTTTCTGTCCCTCCACCACTTCTGTCCAAACTGGAGGAGAGAGGCCACACCAGGCCACCAACACTAGAAAGAGGACCTTCATAAACTCTGAGCCTCCTTTTCTTCTATTTAGCGTACTTCTTGTCTTATTTCCCTCATACTTCTTGTCTTATTTCCCTCATACTTCTTGTCTTATTTTCCTCAAAGGAAAACAAATTACAACAGGTGTGACAGTTAATCCCAAACTCTCTAGAAAGGGTAGTATTGTTTAAAGTCTCACAAGGGACTTTTCCCTTAGCAATCTAGACAGCTAAAGGTGAAGATACAAAAAGGAAAATAACCAACTGCTTAATGGGAAGTTGCTTTTTAAAGGGTTTCTGTAGACAGAGTGTCTAGGCCTAATACAAAGGTATTTTCTCTCCAGATTCTTTAGATGCATTCATTCTGTCCAGGCTAATACATGACTACCTGAGGTAGATCAGATTTCAGGGCTAGGGATCTGGTAAGGCCAGTGAATACTTTCATTAAGATGAAACATTGCATTAAAGTGGGTGAGATATATTCAATTTCCAAATACAGTTTTTACCCTTCAGTCCCTTTCGTTAAACTACATGTAAGCCAAAGTGCCTCTTCTGAGAGCTCAGGGCAAGAGATGGTTGGAGTAAGACTGTACTACTTTATCTACTAAGAACGGTATTTCTACTGGTGAACTTGAAGGGTATTATGAAGCACATTTTTATAGTTGGAAAAATGTTAAAGTTGGTGACAACTGTGAGGTGTCAACACAATACGCTAAAGGTGACCCTGCTGGTTGGTGAAAGAGATGGGAATTAAAGGAAGATCCACAAACTTTGCAGGATAAGCAGTTTCTGTGCTGTATTAACTTGTGCAATACCATTACTTGTGCTTATATTATAATTAGTGCTGAAGCCTCAGCACTGTATTGCCACATATCTCTCTCCAATAATAATCTGTTTGGTTGTGCTGGAATCTCTGACAACTCTGTAATTTCATTGACAATAATTTAGAGGCTGATGGAGAAAGGTTGTACCAGTGATGTTCAGGTTTCTTACAATGTTCATTTCAAAACTAAGTACAAATGATGAATATAGAAATTTTGGGATTCCACTTGATTGGTGGGTAGGCCTTTAGATTGGATGGCTTTTTATAGTTGGAAATGAAAAACTAATTTCACTTAGAGCAGATTTGAAACTATGTTTAGTTTAAATGATAAAAGGGCATTTTAGGTAAACTAAATAAGCAGTCCTGGAATTATGGATGAGTTTCCAGAACCACAAGCAAATGTAGATGGTGAATATGAGACAGAAAATATAATTCAGATTATAAAGAATTTCAGAAGAGCTGAGTTCCTATAATTCCAGTTTAAATACATGGGAGCTCTAAATTCTTTCCAACCTCTATCCCACTGATCCTACTTACACTTCTATCAGTTTCAATCCCTAAATCACTTCTCTCCCACCAGCCACTTGTCAGTTAACCATAACTTTCCTTACATTTTCAAACATGAACTTTTCTGTATAAGGTGTGTTGTCTGTAAATCAACTTAAGCAGCCTGCAGTTTTGACAGAAATCTTGGCAAACTAACTATGGGTTATATAGGGAGAAAAAAATCTATATAATTGTGGAGGATTAGTTCAGATGAGCAAGCAAATTTTACTTACTTTGAAATCTAAATGAACGTACTCTGACTGTACCTCCATAAAACTTGCATTATCTTCCTCTTGGAAGTACAATTATTCTATAGCTTTATTCAAGATTTCATTGTGGCTTCTGAAGCAATATTGATGCTTCAAGTGAACCATCTACCATTGTTTTACTTCAAAGGAAAGCAATAAAATAATTCCAGACTCTGAGATCTTCTGATAGTCTAGGAACCCCCTGCTGCATAAATGTATGCCAAACCATTATTAAAGTATCTTTGAAAAATTGATCTATGGGAAACAGTATTCTGTAATGGAAGTTCAGCTTAATATATCATGATCCCTGTGGGAAAGCCATCAGTGGGCTTTGCCAACAAAAGTCCCTGGCTAGCTTGTTAAATGCCAAAATGGCATTTGTTTTCTAGGTAATAAAACCAGAAAAACCCCAGATTTATTTTCTGTAACATACTTAGGAATCAAATTGTTCTACAGCAACCATATAATGGTTAACAATTTTGAGGTACAACTCAGTAGTTTAGAACAATAGCTATTTGTACACAGTATTGCCAAGAACAAACCCATCCACTTGCTTTAGCAAAAGGACGCCTTATTTTTACCAGTGCTATTCACTCCTCCTTGACACGCAACAAGACACATCAGCCTAGAACTGGCTATTCAGGAGCAGTGGACTTAAAACTTTGTTTCTATGTGATTTTACTAAGTTGATTCTGAGAGTAACACGAAGGAGATTTTAAACCATTGCTTTATGGAGAACAGTGTAGAAACATGTCTGGAAGCATTTATGCTGCCACACTCATAGTGGAGTGCTGCAGTATATGAAGGAGGGACTTAGTTTAAGTTCAGAAGTGGTAGACTCATTACCATAAAAGCTTATCTCAGCCTTGCCTGCTATGCTCCTGTGTTAAAAGAAGCTTACAGCCTGATACATTATATGAATTTTCAGACAAGACACTTGTAAAAATGTTTCTTAGCTTAAAATTAATGAAGATAAGCACAAAATGTTCCAGTCCAACTGGCTGTCCCAGAACTGATTTAATCTATCTCAGTATTGTTGGTAAAATTTAATATTGTGATAGTTTGGGCAAAGGAAAAAAAAAAAACAAGCTTGGGAGAGTTAGTGGGAGCTCTGGATGTAGGGTGGGTTCAGGGCTTCAAGGAGGAGAATAGAAGCCTATCCCTTTTCTTTCTCCCTCAAATACTAGAATTATTTATGTTCAGGTTTCAGTATCTCCTTCTGTGTCCCATATAGCTATCTCCTTTTCCACATAACTGTCTTCCTTCTCACACCTTTCAGTTAATGTTCAAGAACACCCCTCCCAACTCTCTTT
Organism: Megaceryle torquata; assembly: GCA_024611175.1. NCBI lineage: Eukaryota > Metazoa > Chordata > Aves > Coraciiformes > Cerylidae > Megaceryle > Megaceryle torquata. Next base: position 24,263 of record JANIJG010015877.1, read on the forward strand.
TATTTGCTTCTCAATTTGCTGTAAAGGGACGAGGGATAAATCCATTTTACTGGAGAGAGTGGACAAGGTAAGAAACAGAGAGAGAACACCTCCTGCATAGTACCTTGCTAACAGGATAAGTACAAATCTGGTAAGATGGTAAGTTGTAGGACAATTGAAGTCATCTTTTCTACAGATGAACAGAATCTGCCATGCTCTCTTGTGTTCTGCTCTATTCTTCTGGATTGACATTTGGGTATAAATGGTCACAGTTTAGGAAGTGACTGATGAGCGAGACATAATTTGATGGATATTGCTGTTTGAGTGAAAGAAAAGCAATACCTCAGGACAGCTTGATTCAGGTGCTGCTGCTTTTGACTAACTGGGTCTGGGGTGAAAGTGGATGAACACTAGTAACTAGCTTGGTATGCGTGCAAACATTTCTTTTACTGCTAGTGCTATTCTTGCACGTTAAGTGAAATAAATACAGTGGCAAATAGCATATTTTTTTCCTAGAATAATTACATGCCCACTAGTGGCTGCATTGTACAGACAACACTATCAAGATAGCACCTTTATGAGCAGAACTGTGGCAATAGTAAAAAGAGTGTGGGTTAGAGAAGCATTTTGGCAAAAGATCTGTATGTAAGAAAATAATTTGTTTAATGCTGCTAAGAAGCTCATCTAGGATACTGAAGTCCTGACCTCTAACTACTGTATTTGTTATATTCAAACAAGAAGTTTTTTATTACTCTCCAGAGCTTTGCAAAGGAAGTTGAAGTAGAACAATACTGACACCAGGAGGTTATCAGCATTACTGGTCAGGCACATAAGAACATCAAAGTATTAACGTGTGTCTCAAAAGCATTTAACAAGTGCAGTCAGTAAGCAAAAAAGGGAACAAAAAAAAAAAAAAAAAAAGACCCGAAATATTTACTTTTGTTGCAGATCTTTTTATCTGATGTTCTGTTTTCAGGATAGGTAACCTTCTCTTCTTCTCAAGGTTTTACATGAAGGCTTTTCAGCTAACCCTGCATACCTTATATAACTGAGAATGAGGACTACACCTTTCCTTTGATAGTCATAATAAGGTGGGAGTTATTAATAGAAAATCTCTGCAAGAATAAATTTGAGGATCTTTTCAAGCAAAGGAAAGATGCATGTCTGAAATTCTATGTAATAAAAGATTATGGAGAGGTGATACTCCTTACTTCCAAGGATTCTTTTTTCCCCTTCAAGTGGGTAACTTCTAGCACATTTGTCAAGTCAATGTTTCTGTTGCTACCTGTTGAAAAACCTGGAGAGATCAGTTGAAAAAATTACGAAATTGGAGCTCTACACCACTACAAACCCTTATTTTGGAAATGAAGATGGCACAGCAGATATGTCTAGTGGTACATACTACCCCAGGTCACTACATAGAAAATACCTGGTATTTGCAGAGGTGGCAACTGTCGATTAGGAAAACAAAATTAGAAAATAAAATGCATAAATTTGTAAGATGGACAGAAATCCTTTGGAATTTAGGGGAAATTCATCTTTTTACCCGGGGGAACTCTCTTTTGCATAGAACTGAAAACTTGAATGTAGATGTTTATACTTTGGGTTTGAACACAACCAAAACCTCAGGAAATCATGCTGCATATCCTTGTTTGGAATCATAATTGTGAAGTTATGTTCTCTTCTTTAATATCATGTCTATATGTCATAATCAATGATAATTTGGGCAGTAACTCTTAGTTCTTAAACAGCAGAGTAGAAGGAAATACAAATCTGCTTCAGGTCATGAAACCTTAACTAATTAGGCTTTGTAGGGTAAATCAAAAAATATAAATTGGTATTGCAGTTGTTCTTTATTGGTAGAGGCTACCAGACTTAGGGATGTACCAGATTTGCCTGTAAGTTGAATAATGTGTCATACAGGTCTTAGAGCATTTTCTCAGTGATGACTTGGTTGTGTTTTTGAATACTGGTTTGTAAAGATACAGTGCCTTCTTTAATGTTGCACAGTGAAAAGCATTGCTAGGCATTATGACCCTAAATTTTTTGAGACATGGATTGAAATACCTACAGGATTGAATTCAGAAGCTTCAAATGACCAGTACTTAGCTAGAATTCATTAAATCTAAGTTCTACTTCAAACCAGGATCAAACTTATTTTGAGTCATTAGAGCAAAAATACATCAAGAGATGTTTAATGATGAAATCTGATTTCTGATATTAGAGGCCTTGTTACTAAACCTTTTGCCTCCCACACTATTTTTTTTTTTTTAAGAAGCTCTCAGGGTTTTTTTCCTGACTTGTGACCATGTAGCTGGCATCTATATATTTGTGCCAAAGCAAATACATAGTAGGGAAGTCACCAAGTAAGGCCCAGTCAGTCATTTGTATCAGGCAGGTAGAGTGCTTTATCACCTGGAATTAAATTAGGAAGGACATCTGAATGTCAAGTAGCTTTGCTGGTTCTTGCAAGGAATAAACGTGACCTGTTAGTAACTGTCAAAGACATAGAAGATACAGAAGGGGCAAACAGTATATGTACTCTGCTTTTAATGAAATGTCTGTATGCTTTTCGACTGCACTGAATTGCAGACTTTCTGCAATGATTTGACCCTAATGCCAGCATAGTATTATTTCAGAGCATTTGTGCTTCGTAATAGTTTTCTCGAGGGATTTAGTTGCAATCACTAGACCGAAACCTTCCTCTGCACTGCCACGAGGTGGTGAAGTCGACTAAGAGAAATCGGCTAAGGGAAAATCACTATGCTTCTCTCTGTAAGGAGAGGCTTCCTCCTCTGAAGGTCTGGTGACACTCGCTGGCTCAGCGGGGAAGGGAACCTGCGGACCTGGGGCTGGTTCTCCCAGAAAAGTAAGTCCGCTCTGGGTAGGAAGTCAGCGTGAGCCTGCGGCTTGAATGGGCTTAAGCTGCACAAAATAGAAATGCAGCTTTATGTTTTTTCTTATGCACTTTTTTTCTGATTGAGAGACTCAACTACTTATCTTTTTTATGGTGATCTGTCCTGGTTTGAGAGAGAACAGAACTAATTCTGTTCAGTGATTTTACTTTTCTGCTCAGTTCTTCTAACTAACTGCACTGTCTGAAGTTAGCAGCCTGTTTTCACAGACAGTGTCTGCTG
>JANIJG010015879.1:0-52588 GCA_024611175.1 Megaceryle torquata
GTTTGTTTTGTTTTGTTTGTTGGTTGGGTTTTTTTTTTTTCAAATGCAAAATGTGAATGTGATTTGCAGGGAATTTTGTGTGGAGCCTAGTCAGCAGTATACAAGGTGAGAAAGGAAAACTAAGCTTTGAACTAAAAACTGGAGTTTTCGTTAGATGTATTCCTAGAACATTGAAAATATGCTGAGGTAGGACAGAATGGGACCTTTTGGGACCACGGTGGCTGATCAGATGTGCATGTTCTGTGGGAATTTAGCAGTAATAAGTAATAACTTAGTGTTTTTAAGAGAATTAAATACTGGAAGTATCCTACTGTGGCCATCTTAAAACCTTCATCTTCTATCATCATCTTCCCTCCATGTACTGAATGTGAAAAGAAACTTGTAGAATTTTTTTTCTGTCACTATAATAAACTGAAGCTTTTTATAATGAAACCACAGCACAAATTTTAAAGACTAGTTTAGAAGAAACTGTGAAGTTTTTGTATTATATTATTTCAATATTATTTCATTCCTGCTACTGGAGAAGTGCTGTTCTCATTTTGGCCTCCATGCTTGATGTGTTATTTGTGTAATAGGTGTATAAATTCCTTTTGGACAGTTTTATGGATATTGCAGGTACTGCAACTTAAGACATAGAAGTAGGTTAAACTATCTAAAACTAGTTTAATCTGATCTTAGTGTCTAGTGAAAGTCAGCTGCCAGTACAGTGAAAATGCTTTTATTGTCATTTGAAATAAAAACCTAATAAGCTGATGTGATAGTGGTTTATAGAGACATGCTTTGGAGTTTGAATCTCAAGAGGTTTTTTTTTTTTTTTGGTACGGTGAATCTAAGAAGTACAGCTTCATGATCTATTCCTGTGCTTGTATACATCTTAAAATGAGGTATGAATTAGGTCAAGTTTGGTCAAGGAAGAGTCTTGCCCAAACATGGTAAAGCAGGAAGCCACGCATGAAAAATAAGCTTTAACCCACTTAGTAGCTTTTCTGTATGAAGCTGTGTCCATTTCATGAACTGAGTGTTGGGCTGTGGATGTAGGACTCCTATGAGAAGATTATGAATGGTTATTTAAGAGAAAAGGTATGTACTAAAAAGGTAAGACATCTCATTGTATGACTTCCTCTTGTTATTTTAATAATACTGCACATGTATTTGTTGTTGGTTTGGATGTTTGGATTCTTGTTACCGATTGGACTGTGTAGCTCTCTGTAAGTCTGCAGTGCAGTTTATTTGGAATAGCAGTTTACAATAGTAAGTAATTTCTTAGTGTAGGATTTGAGTTAGCAGCTTTTTCTGTAATATATTTGAGCATGCATATATTGTATTCTGGTTTATGGTATCAGAATACCTGTTAAACACACTTTTATCTTCACCTTCTCTAGAAAAGTCATTGTAATCTGAAGTACACTACTTTTGTTGAAGACAGAACTTATTGAAGACCTTTTCATTTTCAGTAATTCATTACATATAAATCTTTGCTTATAACTTCATGAAGCCTTCAGGCTGGAGGGATTATTAGAAGAAGAGTTATAGAAAGCAATCATTTTTTATATGCTCCTAATAAATGGAACTAGGCCAGGTAAGGGTAGAAAAAAGTCACTGCGTAAGTAAATGGTGCCAGTGCATTGCATTTGTGTTCTGATCTGAACGGGAAACAGTCCACGCGCAACAGAGTTCAACTGAAGTTTGCTGAGTGTCTGGGGACACAATAAATTCAGCGAAAGGAAAATTCTTGTTCTGAGCGAGTTCTTCCTTCGTTCTTTTAAATAGCCCAAGTAGTTTGTGTGGGTCAAGTGGTTACATTCCACTCCAGTTGATTATCTTATGTTTCAGATATATAATTATCTCTTTGATCTAAGTTTTCAGGGAACTCAATTCAATGTTCAGTTGAATGGTGGATATAATTTTTCACCAGATATGTTTGAAACTAGGGTTTGCAATTCAAAACTGGACAGTTACTGCTGAGTGGCAGGTGGCAGAGATGATTGACAGGAGGGTAGCCTAAAAGCAGCCAGGATTGTAGAGCTGTGAGGTTGTAAAATATGAATCAGACTCCGTGTCCATATATTTGTATATTAAAAACCACACAGAGAACAACAAAAACTTCCCCCTCCCAAACCTACTTCCTCTGAGTTATAGTATGGTTTGGGTTGGAAGGGTCCTTAAAAGACAGAACCATAGAATTGTTTAGGTTGGAAAAGACCATTAAGATCATCCAGTCCATCCGTTAACTCAGAACTCCCGAGTCCACCACTAAACCATGTCCCTCAGCTCCACAACTAAACAACTTCTAAGTCCCTTCAGGGATAGGGAGTCCACCACTGCCCTGGGCAGCTTGGGCCAGACCTTGACAACCCTTTCAGTGAAGAAATTTATCACTCAGTTCCAACCCCACCCCACTATGGGACGGGACACCTCCCACTAGACCAAGGTGCTCAAAGCCCCATCCAACCTGGCCTTGAACATTTCCAGGTATGGGACATCCAGAATGTCTCTGGGCAACCTGTTCCAGTGTCTCACCACCCTCACAGTGAGGAATTTCTGAAGCATGGCCATCTTCCTGGCTTATTCTCCTACCACTTATAATACTAAAAAAGTTATTGATCATGTAGTCTGACACCATCTTGGTAGTCTAATTAAGAGACTTCAGTGCCTGTGCAGCTGTCTCGGGTGTAAAATTAGAGTTCTAGGAGCACACAAATCCACTTGAACTGTGGTGCAGGTATCAATGTCCTGTGGGAGAGCAGAAGCCGGAGCCATGACCTTGTTTGCCATGTTGCTGCATAACATTGGGAAGATACTTGGCTCCTGTAAATCCTTCTGGCTGCATTTGCTGAGGTTCACTTGTTACTGTTTACACTGCTTGAGGATGTGTCCCTGGGTCAGCACGAGTGCCCTATTCATGTGTCCTGTGGCTCAATGTTTCTGCTCCACACCTGTCACCACAACAGACACCCAGCTTTGTTTTTAATGGCATTTAAAGGAGTTGAAGAATGCACAATTCTCAGAATTCTCACTAGTGGAGATGATTGTTTTTTCAGGATATTGCATATCCTGTGAAAATTGTGTGTGTTTGTCTATACATCAGGGATGGGCTCAGCACAAATACAAATAGTAGCTGGGGGGGGAAGTTTGAGGCTCATGCTGTTCAGTAGGGAAACAGCAGAGGAAAAAAATGAAAATAAACTTAAATTTGAATTCCTCTGTCTTGCAAAGTTCTGGGGAAAAGAAGATAAATAATTGTACCAAATCTAACAGTTGCGAGATGGAAAGAATAGTAGTAGTCACTTTTTCGACCTTCCCCAGTGTCAGGCTGAGAAGAGTGTCACTGTACTGCCTGTGTCTCCCCAAGCCATGGATGTTGGGAGGGACGCTCAGCCTGAGACACTACCCGAAGAGAAAGATTAATGTGTCAGTTCTGGCTTAAATTGTCAAGCAGGTAATATTTCTTCTTCTTCTTTTTTTTTTTTTTTCTAAAAAAGTAATTACTAGTGAAGTAAAGGATGTGTTTGGGCATCCAGAGGTTTAAAATGACATGAAGTATTTGGTGCTACTATTGTAAGAGGTGATTTATCCTGGTGGATCCAGAAGGCTGGTGCAATGAAAATATTTCTGGTTACTGTTAATGCTTACCATGCATAAAATCCCTGAAAGAGAAACTTCTGAACCATCCCAAAGAGTAACAGTGGAAAGAAACCCAGGATGTGTCATTTCCTGCAGTTTGTATTCCTCATTTCATTCTCTTTCCCTTTTTAAATCTTTTTTGCTTGAAAATTCCAGTAAACAACAAATAATATTTACTGCTGAAAAAAACCCCAACCCTTTCATTTGTTAGAACTATAAACTGCAGACCTCTGATTGAGGTGAATGCAAGATTATTTGACTGCTTATCCATTTTCACAATGATAGGTTTCCTTGTTGCGTGTAAAACCTAAATGATAATGCTTAAGTCACGACTGCACCTTGGCAGCCTTTGAATTTGGATGTACGGAGCTTTCCTCAAGGTAATATCAGAGCCTCGTAGCGTAAAGCGGTAATTGATGTGACTGATCCACCAGTGAACTCTGCAAGGTGTAAGATGAATAGCAATGACATTGCAAAAGCTGCAGTAATGAGGCAGGCGGTATTTTAGTCTGTTTAACTAGATGTATGCAGCTGCAGATTACACAGATTTATGCTGGGTACATAGGAAAGGGTTTCCAAAGGTAAACTCAGAACTTTTTCATTTGTTTCAGGTAGACATCCAAACTCTGCAGTGGTTTTGGGCAGAGATTTTATTGGAAGTACAAATTCACTTGTAGATTCATTGTGCTAAAAAGGGAAATATTTTTTCTCTTTTCATAGATCTTCCTTCTGAGCAAAAACACTGGGATATTTGGACTGCTGCTATTGTGTTGTTTCTTACCAAATTGTGGGATGGTTTCTTGCACATAAACTGGATTTCTTAACTTATTCAAGTTCTTGAAAGAAAGAACAGTTTCCTTCTGTGAAATAGTCCTTAAACTAATACAAGTATAACCTGTTATGCTATTGTTTAGTAATAATATACTCATTTTTTAATTTGGCCATGGTATTTCTTCTACCAAAAGAAACCACTGCAGAATAACTCATTTTAAACAAGAGCTGCAACATGTCACTCAGAATTGCACATTCAATTATCCTGTTCCCTAACCAATATATTTCAGATTTGAAGTTACAGTCTTGCTTATTTCTCGATATAAACCACTTCACTTGAAAAGCCCCTTCCCTTGGTGGCAACTGCTGAAATGCTTCCTAGGTCTCTTATGCTACAGGAGGTGCCTTCCAGCTGGTTTCACCGTGGTAGAGCTGGCATTTAGCAGGCAGTTTGTCACTTCAGTCTGGTAATTGTGGCACTGTGGTGGAGTACATCAGAAAGCCACCAAGTCACGTAGGCCATGTGAAATGGGACATTCTCTTCTGGCTTTATCAATTCTCATTGGTGAAATTGCACATGAAGCCTTGATGTGGAAGCAGAAAATTGAGGATTAACAAAATCAGCAGCAGTAAAACTGACTGACCGAGCCCACCTCTGCCTGCGTGTTGTGCGTCATATGAAAGATGGTTTGGGCAGAGCTTTGGCAATATAAGCTGAGCGGGTATTTAAGCCTTAAGTTCCTTTGTTTCTCCGTGTCCTTTGCATGCAGCTTCAGCCCTGGCAGCACTGCTGTTTGAATGTCTTTGTTTGTGAGAATGAAGGCAAGGGGAAGGAGAGTTTGTGCTGCTGGAGATCAGTGACAACACTCACATTGAGATCCGTGGGGGTGAGAAAACAGTGCAGAAATCGTGGATGGGGGGGAAGGACTGATGGGTGATTACGGTTTGGATCCGAGGGGCGGTAGGAGTTAAAAGGGTCATGAAGTTTATGCCTTATTGACAGAATACCCTTAATGACTCCTTAGGAGCTATTATACTGTGATATGTGAAGGCCTTAGTTGGGGATGATTTAATTTATGAATCATTTCTGTGATGGATTGCTTGCTATGTCAGACAGGCTGCTGCATTAACACAGTGTTCTTAATTCATTATGAAAGATTTTATGCAAAGTAATTGCTGTACAACAGCCACTCTTCAGAATGAAATAATGTGGATGGTTTTTTTTTTCCCCTCCTCCTACCAGCAGAAGCTTTTGTTCATGTTATGAGCAATGTTCAGTTTGTGAAGCATCATCTGGAAAAGCTTTGCTAGGAAGCAGTGCTGCTAAACAACAGAGCTTCTGAAATGGCAAATGTTTTTGCACTTTGAGGTCTAATCTTTCAGGTTTTGGATTTGCTTCTGCGTAATGAAGTCTCATGCTAATTCAGGCATAGGCAATGTATTGAAATTCTTCATTCACAAGTCCTCCAGAGGATTTCAGGAATTGGTTCTAAGATACCAAAGGTAAAATTTAAAAAAGGTGGTCTTATTATTTTGGTGGTTTTCCTGTGCAGTCTCAAGTGATGCTTATCATCTGTCTCTGCCTTTCTCTTCTTGCTGCAAAACAAAGCTACCTGGGGTTCCTTTTTAGAGGACATGAAAAAAAAAAGTAATTTTTCAAGCAACACAAAATGAGGGAACCCAGTTTTATAGTATGTGGAACACCCAAAAAGTGCAAAATAATTCAGAAGAAGCAGACAAATTCTGTGCCCACCAGCAATGGTTTTATTCCGTGGCTGAGATGCAATTTTCTTCTTGGGAAATCCCATCAGACTACAAAGAGAGGAGAGGACTTCTTCCCCTTCCTCCTGATCTGCTGATTTCCCAGGCAGCAGCCAGCCAGGATGCTGAACCAGGTCAGACTGTGATCTTCAGGGACACTTTGGGTACCACTCTTTCCTCGTCGTGTTTCTGTTGTAAGCTCTATCCTGCAGAGACTGCCTTTCTTGCAGGGCATGCTGGCAGCACGTGGTTAGAGCCCTGTTCTTCAAGGCATCGAGGAGATCATCTTCTCCGTGCAGTGCTGAGTTGTGTAGGGATATTGAAGTCAGCCCCAGAATAAGAAGCTGTGTTAATATGGTACATGCTTAATTTATTCTGCTCCTCAGGGGGTGAGTTGCTCATCGTTGCTGAGAGAGTCTAAACACAGAAATCCAAGGCATGGTTTTGATAGTTACTTTAGAAATCTTAATTCCTTCATTCTGCTTTCTTAATTCAAAGCAGGGGTGAAATTGTAATATATTCTTCTGGGAAACACAAAAATGGATCCCTCTGAGTTAAAAAATTCAAGTGTGAGTTTAAAAATAACTGAAGTAATCCTTTTTCTTTCCATTAATATGTCCTATTTTTGAAGTCTAGGGATGAAATCTTTAAGATTAATTTTTTTTTCTTCTTCAAATAAATGGATGAATAACTTAAAAGTGCAATCCCAGAAATACCACAAGGAGGTACAAGCTCCTCTGCCTTGGATAAGATTGATGAGGTTAGACTGACTGGCAAGTGTGCAGTTTACATGCTAATAGCAAGTAGGCTGTCTTGCAGGGAGAAAATACATTGCAGTGTAAATGTGGAATGTTTATTAGTCCCAGTAAAATGCAGCGGAGACAGTACAAATGATGTAAGAGGAATGTTGTGCAGGAAATATAAGTCATTAGATCAGGCATGTGCGTTTCTTGGCCAAAACCCCTTTGTTTTATAATCAATCCACAAGGACTCGACGCAGACAGATGTCAAGCTCATCAGCTTCGCCCTGTGCTGGGTTCCTCAGAGGTGCAGCAGCTCACCCAAAGCCATCCCCATGGCTCCAGAAATCAAGGGTGGGTAAGACCTCGTAAACAAACTTTAAGGCGACCCATACTTGGTTTCAGGGGCTGTGTGGCTTCCATCACCGCTGGGCATCAATAGACAAGTGTTGGATATATCTGCTTTATTCTCTTACACAAATACTGTATGCATGGCAAATAGAGGACAATTTTGCTTTTCCCCTCCTTGCAACAAAGTTTGTGACAATGAAAAGTTGAATAAGTTGTAGTAAGAGCCCTTTTACATTAGTAAAGTTCAAGCTTACTTTTTGTTGGCGAAGCGGGAAAGCAGGGAGGGTATAAACTCTCACCTTCCATTTTTTTAATATTTTTTTTATACTAGTCATATATTGGAGCGAGAGTTTAAGGCAAAATGATTGGAACCAAAAAGAAATTTATCCTGGCTGCTCTACAGTGGTGTATATATAGTTTTGTAGAAACCACCTTGGCTTCATTGGCTGTAGCTTCTTTGTGAAAATAGAAAAAAACTTTTGTTTACTTTGCTGTTTTACATAACCTACTACTTACAAGTTCATCATGTTTTGATTTTAGTATTGCTGTCATTTTAGGAGGTGGGAGTAATTTTTTTTTTTTAATTTTTTTTAATGCAGTACCTACTTTTCCTTAAATTTTCTTCTGGAGAAGTAAAAAATTCGAGTAAGTTTTCCTTTTGAGAATGCAGGTTTTATGCAACAAGTCCGTCAAGAAATGTCCTACAGTGATGATGCTACCTTTTTTTTTTTAATCTTCCAGTTCCAAAATGTCATAGTTTGACTTGGCTGGACAAATCATACAAGTTTTCATTCAGCACAGCTAGAGACTTACTCAAATTCCCATTTGAGAAATTGGAATGGAAATTTCCTACAAGCTATTGTAGTGTTACCAACTGCAAATAAACTATAGGTAAAACCATCAGTAAGCAACCCGAGTCTGTGATGCCTGTCCAGTGTTAGTGAAAAGGGTTGTTGTTCTTTTTCCCAGTGAATGTGATTTTTCTGTTTTCTTGTGGAATCCAGTAAATCCATGGTACCACTTCTGGCTGTGGGTATTAGCCTGGGCAGGTGTTAACTCTCGGAATTCCTTATTCCACTAGGTCTTGTATTTGGTGCCTCTTGGAGCAGCTGGCAAATGTGCAGACCAAATACTCAGCACTTTGCTACAGAAAATCCACTCCATGTCTTTGAGTTTTGGTTTGCCTCTGGGTACAGACAGAAACACATAAATAAAGGAAGTTGGGACAAATATAAGCATCTGTTATACATCAGTTGTTGACAATAAACTTAAAACAAGCCACCTGCTCTAAGGATGCCCTAAAATTTACTCCCAGTGGCTTTCTAAACTCAAATGCTTAGAAAATAAAGAAACAAGGAAAACTCTAAAATGATACTTTACAATATAAACAGAAAGTTCATGTATTGGAAGGCTCTAGCAAGAGGTTTCTTTAAAAAAAAAAAAAAACAAACCAAACCAAAAAACCATCCTTGAATGTCATTTATCTATATCCTTCCTCATCTGCATACCAGCAGTCAAAATAACCTACTCCCCAATTCTTTGAATAGACTTTTCGAGCCTGTTTGATTTTGTTGTTATTTGTTTCTTTATGGTTTGGTTGGTTTTAATTGCACTATTTCTTTATGGCATATTAGGTCTTTATTTTTTTTCCTTATTTCGTATTTATGGTGTAATAATTTTCAGATACATGTTTTTCTAGGAATATAAAGTTTGGAGTAGTGTATTCTTAAAGCTGATTTACTGTTTTGCTTTTATTAGCTTAAGAGTTAGAAGCTTTGGGTAGATTTTAAAGTCTGTATTTGACTTTTTTTCTTTTTCCTTATGAAGATGACAGTTCATGGCAATCAGTAAGCTTTATCTCTCTGGGTTTTCTGCAAAATAAGTTTATCTTTATGTGAAAGTATATTTTAAAATATTAAACAGGGACCGTTGCAGAAAAGGCCACACTTTTAAAATTTTTTAAACAATGATGTTTAATGATAAGAAAAAATCCTAAAGAAAAAAAGATCTATACTTCATTCTCTCCATTTTCTCAATATAAGTTTTGTAATTCATAAGGAGGAAGCCAGCATAATATCTGGGGTTTGTAAATCCAAAGTTTGAGGGCAGGCAGACTCAGAAGTTAATATGGATGCTGGTCATGAAGTGCAGTCCTGCCTTGGGTCTAACCAAGCGCTCTCATTTAGGCCAGGAACCTCTTTACTGTGACACAGTGGGGGATTTTTTGACCTAGGCCCATAAAAAACCAAACTAAAACAAACAAACAAAAAACCCACAAACCAAACCAACATCAAAAACACACACACACAACAAAACCCAAAACCAATCCAACCAACAAAAAAAGAGCAAACCCCCCTGCCTTTGGATGTGCAGTAATGTCTTACTCTGAGTACAGCTCTAGTTACTCCAGAGCTGTCCCTGTTCCTGACACTCCACAAAAGCAAAAGGGCAGGAGCTGCATGTGGAGGCTTGGACAGTCCCAAGCAGAACATCTGGAAGTCCAATGCTTCAAATTCTGTAAGGAAAAACAACCCTCCTTTTATTTACAAATTAATTTTCTTCTGGTTCCTTGCTTTGCTTCAGTACCGTGTCTGTCGAGTCAGTATCTAGTGCTTCTTGATCTTGGTCTTTCATGCTGTCTTTTGTTGTAGCTGGAACTTCACTGCCACTTTTATACTGAGCCCCTTTTCTTCCCTCTTTTGCACTTTAGAGAAAGATCTTTTATTGTTTTCTGCATGCTCAGTCTTCCCCGAATGCATTTTGTTCTTGTTACCTACCCCCCAGGATGGAAATACCGTAGTAGTTGTTAATTATAACAGAGAACTGTGAGGCAACGTCACATCTGGGTGTAGATAAATTGCATAACATCAGTAGCTGTTGCTATCTATGAAACTTAAGGAAGATGGTTAAACTGCAACACATCTGAAAATGCTGGAGGTTTTACTCTGTTTTAAAAGATTTTGATTGTGGTGAAGAATCATTTGTAAGAGTTAATCCCATTCTCTTTCCCCATCTTGCCTCCATGGAAAACATTTAACCATCCAATTAGCAAGTTCATCTGGAAGCATGTGAAGACAGACACAATAATCCTCCTGGGCATGCTGTATGAATACCAACATATTAATTAAAATCTATCTAAATATGTCAATATTCTGCAGTTAGAGCCATATCTAAGATACCATTGGGCCATCTTTTTTTCATAGTCACAGCATACACACACAACATTAGATGTTGATCTTTAAAACAAAAAATAAAATTGAAAAACACTTTCTGGGACTTATAAAAGTCTGGAAGGCTCCTGGGTTTATACAAATGTCTTGTAACTGCAAAGAACCATATTGTTACCAGAGAGAGAGCTGCTGCGATGTGTCTGCGCTGAGCCCTGTAAAAGGGAGCTGTGTTTGGGTTTGTCCGGCTGCTCTCCTTTCTTTGTTGAAACTCTTGAAATGCACAATGTAAACACACAGCATAAATGGCCAAACCCAAATGTAATCTATAAACTTTGTTTGTTTGGGCTTAGTTTGTGGTTTGTTTGGTTTTTGGGTTTTTTTTTTTAAAGTGATCAGAAGTATAAGTTCCCAGGCTCCTTCAACTTTGTGCTGACTCAGCAGATGTGCTCCTTTCATCTCTCTACAAGGATCCATTCCCCGAGGCTCGAGTCTTGTTGTCATCTTATCTGCTTTCTGTCCACTTTCTCCCTTATGTTCTTTTCAGTTACTCTCCTCTTTTCTCCAATACTCCCTCTCCGTCTTCTCAAAATTACTATTTTGGGACCCTTAGGCCTTGTGAACTTAGACAAGGACAGGCTCTATGCACTTTGGAGTGTCTGTTTCCTCTGACCACTGTTACAAAAAGGTCTAGAAAACCAGGATTTGGCTTTTAGGTAGCGGTGTGAATCAAGGTGACAGGTTTTTAGGGGAAAATTTCAAGGCTCATGCTAAATCCCAGGGGTGAGAGACCTCACATAATACTCTTACTTGTGGTTTACAGTAAGTAGGAGGGTGTCATTCAGGGTGAAATTGGGTGTTGTGCTAGAAAATATTTAATATTCATATGTGCTGAATTGTATATTAATATCTTCTGGAGGTATTGAAAAGATGGGTAGATGTGGTGCTTAGGTCCTGGAGTGTGTCCAAAGAAGGCCAGTGAAACTGGTGAAGGGTCTAGAGGACAATTCCTAAGAGGAGCAGCTGAAGGAACTGGGTTTGTTTAGCCTAGAGAAAAGGAGGGTCAGGGAGGACCTTCTTGCTCTCCACAACTCCCTGACAGGAAGATGTAGTGAGGTAGGGGTCAGCCTCTTCTTACAGGTGACAAGTGATAGGATAAGAGGAAATGGCCTCAAGTTGCACCAGGGGAGGTTTAGGTTGGACATGAGGAAAAATTTCTTGACCAAAAGGGTTGTCCAGGCTGCCCAGGGCAGGCAGTAGTGGAGTTCCCATCCCTGAAGGCGTTTAAAAGCCATGGAGATGTGGTACTGGTTTAGTGGTGCCCTGGCAGTGCTGAGTTAATGGTTGGACTTGATGACCTTGAACGTCTCTTCCAACCAGAATAAATCTGTGAGTCTCTGATTTAGTGATGGACTTGTCAGAGTTAGCTTTACGGTTGGACTTAATGATCTTAAAGGTCTTTTCCAACCTAAATGATTCTAAGGTTCTGTGTAAATCCAGTGGATCCCACAGGCAGGAGCACCAGTGCTGCTGAGAAAGCAGCAACAGGACAGTGGGAGCCTGTTCGCACCAGCAGCCACGTTCACCCAGCGCTACCTGTAACCAACACCACATCCCTTTGATCCTTTGTCCCTTGCCTGGGCTTAGCTGTGTGACTGCTTCTGAACAAGAGCAGGGGCACAGGCACAGATATTCACCTGTTGATAGCCTGTGCTTGCCTTGTCAGGGTGTCTTTAAAGAAACCCTTCACATCTCCTGTAGTGCTTTAAAAGTTCATAAAGTTTTCCCATTCGATTTGCTGTTGCTAGGTGCTGGGTGGTTTTCTTTTTTTTTTTTTCCATTGTGCTTGTTATGAAGAAGCCTTCAGCAGGCTAAGAATATTTTATAAGGTTAGAAAATGGTGTTAAATGTTAATTAGCAGTTGCATAATCCCAGGTGGCATCCTCTCACATGCACTCGTCAATTTTTAATGAGTGTCACTCGTGCACATCAAACTCAAAATTAGCTTTCTTTCCCAAGCACTCTGTTTGATTTTCACACTCGCTTCCCCTCCCCTTCTCCTTTGATGTTACTGACACAATATATCATGCTGGCATTTGCTTTGGTTTCATCTCCAATGCATGTTGTCATGTAGCTAGTTAGTTATCTGCAACATATACACAGACTTGTATCTGCAGAAGCAAAGCTTCAGAATGAATCTTGACTTTTTTTTTTTTTTGCCTCCGTAGGCGTAGCCTTTAGTAACTTGAATAAGGAAAACTTGATGCAAAGGCTTTTTAGGTTTCAATCTCAGAATTCAGAGTACCAGAGGTGCTCTCCAGGATTAGCTGGAGGTGACCCTCACTGACATTGCATTGCATCAGTTGGGGCCCTGGTGTAGTTCCAGCAAACTGAAATTTGGAGGAAAAAAAATCTCTGTGAAATTTATCATATTAAAAACTAACAAGGAGTGTTGTATGTGTGTATATATCTCTTAGGAGGAAAGGCTGAGAGACCTGGGTCTGTTCAGCCTGGAGAAGACCGAGAACCTGCTATAGCAGGAGTTGGACTAGATGATCTCCAGAGGTCCCTTTCAACCCCTACCATTCTGTGATCTGCTGGGATACTTCACCACTTTATCTGTGGATTGTACTGGTATAAAACCCTGACCAGTCAGAGGTGGAAAGGCTATTTAGCATCCCCAAAAGCACGCGGAGCCCTGTACGGGAATGCCCTCTATGGGTCGGTTTGGGTTTTGACAGATGTCAAGAATGAGTGTTGCCAAGGGCAGCGATGTTTTCAGATGTGCAGGTACGGGTGGAGTAACCTGATTATTGCAATCCTTGTGTCGAATCTTTGGTTGCTCTCTGATGGACCAACCGCACCCAAACAGCTGGTGTGGGAGATGGTGCAGATGTATAAATTGGATGCAAATAAAGGGACAATCAGGCTGAGTAAGATCATCTCAACTCCTACGGTGTCTTTCTCTTGACTTTCTCAGTTTGAGGAATGCTGTAGACTCAGATCTGTTAAGCAACTTCTCAGTAAATCACAGAACAGCTGAACAGAAGCTCCGGTAACTGAATTTTCACTGTTGATCATTTCCATTTGTCTTTTTGCTTGCTCAGAGGAAAAACTCCTCCACATACACTTCCCTCCCTCAACTCACCCAGTTTGGTTGTTCACTTCTGGTTTGATCATGGGGGTAATTTTATTTTGGTCTCTGCAGTTTGCTCTGATTTTGTTGTTGTTGTTGTTGTTTGTTTTGTTTTGTTAAGGAGAGAGTTCTTCTAAGCATCGGGATGATTTTGTTTTGTTAAATGGAGTTGTTAGCTCACTTGGCAGGAGTCTCTGTACAGACTTTGCTTTGATTTCCCCTAAGAATACCATGTGTTTGAAAAATATTGGCTTCTTGACACCACAGTGCCAATGACCTCTCTTTCCAATAGAACAAACTCAGCTTTAAATTATTTTTATTAATCAAGATTTTATCTCTTACCAGAGATTGACAGTTTTCCAAAATCTTTTTGACAGCTACTGTTATATGCAAGAGGTGAACCAGAATTAATGATCAGGGGTTACAGGCCAGATTCCTGCTGTTTCTTACCAAAATGTGCATGGGAGTAAAGCTCGTTGATCCTCCTGCATTTACACCGGCACAAATGAGATTAGAATCCAGTCGTGTATCCAGGAAAATGAAAATGTCCTGGTAATGACTTGTGTCCAACTTCTGAAATAAACAGATAAAGCAGGAGTAATTACATTTCTCTTTCACCTTCTCTGCACACAGATGGTTTTCACCATCCTTGGATGAACTGTACAGAAAATATACGTGATAATAAATATTTCTACACCCATTACTAGTTTGCAAGAGTAATGTAGCCACTTAGGAAGAAGAAAGGAGTGAGATGGTACACAAGGTGTAGGAATGCTAAAAGGCCAGTATATTTTTCTGAAAGGTTCCTACTTAAAATGTGGTTTGTTGGTTTATGGTGTTTATTGTTTGTTTTTTTTTTTTTTTTTTTTTAACTTGCAGTAGCAAAGGGAAAAAAATAAATGTTGTTGTTTTTTCCTATCTCAACAGTACATAGAAACCCTGATTATGGACAAACACAAGTGCATACACCGTCCAAGGAGGCAACGGGGATAAAATCAAATGGTGCAAGATTGCCAACTCCCTCCCCAGTTCAGGCCAAGATACAACATTCAGATGTGCTAATTGAAACGTATTGTGCTTTCACTTCAAAGTTCTTACTGCACAGGAGAACTTAAAAGATAGTTTTAATATTAATTAACCTGGTATTGATCCTTCCTAAGAAAAAGCAAGCTGTTCTAGTAGGAATCTAGCCCTTGCTGCCTCTGAACTTGCATCTGCTCTAGACCCATCTGGAAACTCAAATGCAGTAGATGACTTGGAGAGAAATGATTGCTGAGGTTTTTTTCCAGTCTGGATCAGAAGTTGAATGCTAAAAATTTAATAAGATAACTTGTTGTCTTGGGATTTGGCACCCCAGTGGAGTTTGTGAAAAGCTTTGAATAGTGTACAGTATTTATTCAGATGGAGTTTGAGCGTATTTTGACTCTCGCTGTCAAACTTCAGGTTTTCATACTGTCTTTCAAGAGATTTGGACTGTTCATTGAAGCTCTGAAGAAACAGGTACCACTAAAGAGGGTCTTTTAGACTATTTTTCTTGGTAGTTTATTAGACAAAAATATCAGGTGTCTCCCCCGCCTTTGCTTTTGAATTATGATTTACTTAATGTAAGATATTCTGCTTTCCAGGAGATGGAAAATTGGTTGCCTCTGCCAATATTTGGAGTTATAAACCATTTCTTGAACTTTATGCTAGCATTAATCCCAGTGTATAGATGGTTACTACGGTTAAGGACTGTCTTATCAGGCTAACAGCCCTTGGTATTGCTTCAGGCCATTAAGCAACAAATTGTCTGTAAGAAATAATTTGTTGCATTTCTCCTACCTTGTTTTATAATGAAAAGTATTACATTTAATACTATGCTTCCTTGGGTTCAGTTGTCACACCCAGACAATGCCACCAGATCTTCAGTCCATTTAACTGTCCAGTTATTCCCTCTAATGGGAATATACCTAGGATACTTTAGTTAAAATAAGATTAATTTTAAAGTATTTTGAAGTAACAGCAGAGTTTTACTTATTGAAACTGTTGAGTTCAGCAGTGCCATGAAATCTGTTCTCTAATAGTTGGGTTTGTTTTTCAGTCTGTGACAATTTCTTGGACAGACAAATACAGAATTCAATCTGGTTTGAATCCTCTATTTGTGTGTCAGTATTGACTTTTAAAAATGCATATTCTGGTTTATAGAAAGTTGTGACAGAAAAAGAATGTCAAAAGATGGAATTATTGTGGAAATGCAATTACTGAATAAAATTCATTAAGATTGGAGATGTGATGAAATTGGAGTATGACCCTGTTTTGAATGGAGGCTACGAAGCTGTTTCATGTTGTCATCTCACTTGCATTGTATTTAAGTGTGACTTATTCAAACACGGATTCTAAGCTGGCGTAATGGAGAGGTGAAGCAACCCCTTGTTCTTGATGGGTTTGTTCTCTACAGTTTGTTTTGCCAGAGAGAGGAGTAAGAGCAAAAGCTTTTTGAGTCTGTATAACTCTCATTGTACTTGAAAGGAAAAACAAGCAAAGATACGAGCTCTCAAGGCACACCAGGATGGGTAGGACTTGCTGCTTAGATGCAGCAACATTGAATTGACTCCGTGTCTGTACTATTGACAGGTAAGTTCCCTCATGCACTTAAACAACAACCCTGTCTCCATATCTCTGCACAGACGATGGTGGGGTGAACATGCTTGTCTGTAGCCCATGGTCCTCCCTCGCTGTTCTCATTTCATTCTATTCCTTCATTAGAATTATTTTTGGTTGCCTGGAAATCATCTGAGAACTGGTCTAAAAGCATCTCTGAGAACAGGATGAAGTAGTAATAAGGAATTACATTGCATTATATCATAAATCCACCCCAGGTGTGGAAAATGTTCTGAGAAAAGGCAAAAAATTAGTTTGGTGGTTCGTTCTTTCTCCTGGACCATCTTCTTTGTATGGTTCACTTTGAAATGTGCTGGATTCCAGCCATTCCTAGAGATCTGCTCCAGACAGGTATTAGCCTTTCACAGTTACCGATTTGGGCAGGGTGATTTAAAAACCTGTTAAATGCCTCTTCTCCTTCTGCTGTTAGACTTGAAGAGCCAACAAAGCCAAGAGACAGAGCTGAGGGGAGAGCTGTACATCAGTGAACTCCATCGATTTTTGATGGAACTGCACTGATTGACACCACCCGAGGAATTTGCCTGAAGTGAGAGCTGGAATGTATTTTGTTTTCCTTATCATTGAGACAATTGTGGGTTTTAAGTTCCAGTTAGCTTAAATATGTGTAAATTTGTTGAAAGCTTTTGGTGACACAGCGAACGACAAGGATGTAATTTGGCTCTGCAGAACTTTAAGCAGGAAGGTGAGAAACTGAGGGGTCTGATTTTCCTTTTAAGGTAATGCAAATAAGAAATAACTGCTGAAATCAGTGAGTTACACAAATGTAAAAATTGGAGAAAGTAAAAAGCAAATCTGTCCCATTACCATTTTACTTGTAAACTCGATGTGTCTGATAAAGAAATCATTTAGAAATAATAAACATGCCATTTTTACAGTCACATTTCAGAGCAGAACCACACTTCAAGGGCTATAATTGTGACCTACATTTTTGAATTATTTGATAAGGCTGACCCCCCCCATGATGATCTCAAATTAAAATCTTATAAATTACCACTTTCTGGCAAATAGGCTTGCTGTTATCATTTCACTCTGACATTTATTCTGGGCTGTGGGTCACTGCTTTATTACTGTAAGAGCTTTTGGCCAAGTGCTGTTCCCACAGCACAGGAAGACGTTAAAGGTTAATTTCTTGCAAACTGTGAGAAAATGTTATTTCTCATTCATTTAGACTTGCATTATTGAATTTGCATTCTTTTTATAGTATGTGTATTAGTATGTAGCTGAAATCCCTCACAGCAAATCAAGCAATAAATTGCACTGAATTACACTGCAATAATGAATTGCTTGTCATTTGGTTTCCAACAACAATAACAAGAATGGGTGGACTTTTTTAATGCTCTTGGCCAGACAATTAACATATTCTCTCTTGGTGTAACTCTGAAGTCTTTGGAGCTCTGCCTGTAGAGTACTTGGCCCCAGAATTGCAAGTGCCATAAAAGTTGGTTGTCGTTGTCTTCACTGAATGTGTCTTGGGCTGTGGCCTTTCTATAAACCTAAAATTGATGATGATGATGATAGCTAATATTTTGTTCTACTGTGTGCTGGGTCTTCAAATGTACAGGCAATTCCCTGGGAAATTTGCAGCTGTACCTCAAAGGTAAAATACTTGGTCAGCCACCACAAGACCAGATGGGCTGATTCCTCCCAGGGAGAGTCCTGTGAAGTGATTGTTCTCTACATAAGCAAGTTTCATTGGGGATTTGACAAGGGGACTGCATATGGGGGACTTCTCAAGAGTTATCAGACCTGTATTTCAGGTGGTGACAAGGCCAGAAGGCAGCAGGAATGATGTGAATGCATAATTGCCCTCTGAATATTTTTTTATTATGTGATTTTTTTTTTAATAAAGGTATTAATATCTACCTTCCCAGTAGGAAATTCTGTAGAGGGAACTGTTAATTATCTCCATACTCAGCTGGGATCAAGGAGAAGGAGCTGAATGTGTGATATGTGTGTTGCCTGTGCAAGTACTTCTTCCCTGGGGAACTTGAGTTGCCCTTAAAAAGAACTGGGGTACAGGATGGGGTTGACAGTAGCAAAGGTACCCCCACACAACTAGGTCCTTTTGGTATTACTCAGAGGAATTTGGCTACGTAGAGGAGGAGAGAGGGAAACATTGACACAGCTCTTTACCAGACAGAAATGATTAAAAAATGAATCACGGTTTACACCGTGTGAGCTATTGCCAATAGTTCCTGAAGAAATAGGTTAATAAAGTTGTGACCTAATTAAATCACAGGTCTTGTTTGTCTTCTTGCCCGTTCAAGACTGACATC
The DNA here is from genome assembly GCA_024611175.1 of Megaceryle torquata. NCBI lineage: Eukaryota > Metazoa > Chordata > Aves > Coraciiformes > Cerylidae > Megaceryle > Megaceryle torquata. The sequence continues at coordinate 18,488 of JANIJG010015879.1, forward strand.
TTCCAGACTTTGCCATGACACCAGCCCAGAGACTTATGTATGTGCCTTGTGTGGAACAATGCAAGCAGATGAGATGTTTTACACATGGAGTCACTAACATGCTCCACTTTTGCACTGGGCAGGGACTCAGTTTACTTTCCTAGTTGGGGTTGCAGATAGTTTATGTTTAGCACTGAGAAATATCTGTGTGACCTCTCCTGAGGTTTTTGCCATTATTATACCATCTAGTCTTAATTCTCTCCAGTTCTTTCAGCGATCCTGCAGTCTCCCTCTACTGCCAAATTTGAAGGGTTTGATAAATAGCATACTAAATGTGTAACCTGCATGTAAAAAAACCCTATATATCATAAATGCACTGCTTGGTTTTGCACCTCATGACTCATTCTTACAGTAAGAGGAAGATGAGCTGTGTGAGGTTGATGAAAGATTTACTTTGGTGTCGGCTGCCAGTTATCAGTAACTGTGGGTTCTCGGGGAAATCAGGCAGGTTGCACACACCATGCCTGGCTCTAGTGGATTATTGTTGCTCATCCCAGCTTTGACACTGGTGGACACCAGTGTTGGGTCCCAATAACGCTGTGTAACAATTGAGTACCAGAAACCAAAGTAGTTCCTCATTCCTAGTACGGAATGAGGTTTGTTTGCAGAATAAGAGAGGTGAACTATTCTCTATCTTGCTGTGCTGTGCAATGTCCATATATAATAATGAATAAACATATAATATTTGTGCTTCACATCTTATCTCTGTATTGCTTCATTAGGGTTAATATATGAATTGGAGTGCTATGTGTCCCTATACATTCACCATAAAGTAAATCTGACCTTTGGAGGTTTTATTTTCTTCTTCAGTTAATAAGCATATTGTGTGTATGCTTTCATCCTGGTGTAGGCTTTTATTTTGAGTTAAGTTCACTGGTAACTCCCTGATTTCTATCTCTATGAAATTCCAGAAGCTAATATAATTATAATAGCCTCAACAAATAGTTTTGACATTCATCCTCACAGATGGCTTTTTGAGTTTCATTTTTACCTAAAGAAGTGCTAATGAGAACGTTTTGGAGTAACTTCTATAACTTTTCACTGCTTTTTTGTATAAGAGTTGTAGGCTTGGTTCAAACTGGTAAACCAGCTTTTTTTGTGTACCTGCAAGTGGATGAGATTTTATTTATTTATTTTATCCTTAAGTAGACATCAGGGGCTGCAAGGTGAAGAGTGATGAAAATATGTTGCAGATAAAAAGAGATCGTTATTTGGCACTTCATACTGTCTAATTAGGAAAACTTTTAATTCTTTATAACATTATTGTTTGGTTGATGTAAAGAACTTTAAGATCTTTAATGGCAAAATCCTTATTTTACATCGGTACGCACATTGACTTTTGGACTCATTTAACATCGTGCACATTTTCTCTGATGTATTCCTAGTGCAGATCCATAAGTTGTAATATCAGTGCCAGTCTATTTGATAAAGGGGTCAACTGGTGAGACCTTGCGACTCAAGGAATCCCATCCTCTCCTTGGTAGGCTACTGCCTTAAACTGTCAAAGGGCTTAGCAACTGAGGAAGGAAATACAGTTGGTGATGTCATCCAGTCTTCGTACCATAATACAAACTATGTTAAAGAATATACAGAAGAAATGTCTCGAGCTTAGAGTTTTCTCACTTGGGTGACAAACTTATCAGTGCATTCTGAGTTGTCTGTAGATGCTACATCTTAACTCTAAATTTGGAACTTGCTGTGATTAAGTGTCAATAACAAATAATCCTTTTTTTAACTTTAGTGGTAATTAAATCTCTTACATGACTTAATTGTGATGGTTTTAAAGCTTTATCATCTAAGCATTAATGCAAATTAACCAATTCCATTTTCTCATTGCTAAGATGATGTGCAATTGTCTTACCTCTTGAAGAGGTAGACTTTCCTTATTTTTCTGGATACCTCAGCCCAGACTTGCCCTAACAAATGCTGTCTGGATTTAATTTTAAAGACAAATAATGAATGGAAAAACTCATTCAGTTACTTCAGTCAGTAAAAATAATTCATAAAGGCTACAGATTGCAACCTACTGACTTGAAATTTGTATGCATTGTTCTCTAAATGTATATTATGAACCATCTTCCCTTCCTTTATACTGTGCCTTGCATCAGGACTTGAATTGTGTCTCTTACCAGGCTGCAGCAAGGACTATGGTCCTACCTCTGATATCCTGCAAAAAGAGGGTACCACACAAATAGAGGGGAACAGGCAGGACTTCTATTTATTATTAAGTGCATGACAAGAAGAAACAAAATTGGTTTAGAAATGAAATATGATCCCTTCAAAAAATCTTACGCCAGGAGAGAAAGTGAGTGTTTCTCTGCACTGGAGAAGTAGGACTGGTTACAACTGTCAATTGAGTGGATTAAGGAGAATAATGAGTGTCTGTCTTCTTGTATTGTTCTGCTGCCCTGCTCTCCAGCTTCTCGCAGACCCTCACTCTGGATGTCTATTAGATATTTCATTGATAGAAGACTGTATGAATTTGTCCTCTAGGTAAACACATTTCTATTTCAAAGGGCAGTGAAATTGGTCCAAGATCCAAGTAAATGATCAAAATGTGCTATCAGCTCCAGGTGTAATTTTTGGTGTATTGATTTTGTCTGTGGTTAGCTACAGTACATTTAAAACCACACAAGTGAGGCAATGGAAACAAAGGAATATCCTACAGTGGCATGAGCTGACTGGGTGATGGAACAGTTTTTCTCTTGAAAATCCTGGTCTTGTACAAGTTTAAATTTAAAGTGAGATTTCAATTTTAATGTATGCAGCAGGGATACAATGTGCAACTTCAAAATAAAAAGGCAGAAATACAGTATTAAATGTAAGTATTCAGTGTTAAGGCTCCTGCGATGCTGGTTGCCCAAGTTATTATTCTCCTAAATTTAAATACATAGTAGTCCTTTTTGAAAAGTGCTTGTACAGACACGCTATTTCTCTTTGAGTAGCAATGATTTACCACCTTTTATCTTTTCAGGGTCCACAGTAGTAGCATTACCACACTGAAACTAAATCATATTTCTTCTCTCCTGTTTCATTCTCTTTAGCAGTATTTGACAAGAGAAAGAAGAATATTATGTTTCCAAACTACAAAGTATCCATACAGCTTTAGGAGAATATGAAAATGTACCTCATAACTTAAGTTTTATAATAAGGTACTCAAAGCAGGCATAAACAAAATATTAACTAATGTAGTATTTATACAAGAGAAGTTCTTGTATTTGCTGTCTAGAAAACTTATGACCATTTTATGGAGATTTCTAGACTCTGAGATTTAATAATCTTTCTGATTTGTCACTCTGATTGAATGAAAGTGCTGATGAATTTATTCTAAATAGAATTTTCTAATCATCCTTAGGAAAATTAGAAATGTATAGCAGATTAACAAACCAGCTATTCATCTGTTGGGTTAAATGTACCAAGATGATCTTAACAAGCCATGTCGTCTTTTAACACACGCAAAGGACCAAATTATCTGCTGAAAGACTGACATTATGTAAATGTAACATTTGCTGGACCTCTAAACCCTGTGATTAAATTACTGTCTAAATTATTCTGCAATGTGAATGTCACTACAAAAAGGGAAGCTGTAAAAGAAATGACTGTGACATCTTCTGGGTTTGCAGTATTTCCATAATGAGTATTTGAAATGAACAGTTTGTATATATAACTCAAAATCTTAATGAAATAGGAAGAAAGTGGAGGATGTGACATGAGGAAAACCTACTCTACGAGGCAAATCTATGCCCGGGTTTTGGCAAGACATTGTTAGTGGGAGAGGCATGGCTCAATTAAGTGGGGAATTTCATTTGGAAGTCAAAACTCGTCACTGGAGAGACTCTTCCCTTGCCTTCCTCTGTGGATGTGTTGGGTAAGCAGTGGCAGGTAATCTGCTTGCATTTAGAGAGGCACATCTGTAAAAATAGCAAGAAATGAAAATGGAAGAGTGTGCTGAGACTCTGGTATTGCAAGTAATTACGTCCCTGAAAGGCTGTATATAAATTGTTCCCTGCAAATAGGTATCTCCTCATGCAGAATAACTGATTGGTTAACTTGTACTGTATCATTAACTCATGTAAATTATCTTATTCGTATTTCACTCATTCAAAAAAAATTAAAATCTAGCAGAACAAATGTGCTTCAGCAAATGAAGGAATTGAATGTTTTATTAATTGGCTACTTAGTAAGCTATAACAACAGCAGCAGAGAGGCAGCACTTGGCAGAGAGTCATTAATTGACCCTCATGGTACCTCTGCAAGGTGAAGTAACCGACTGATAGCCCTTTTCTGATGACGTAGTGCTCAAGTCCATGGTGATGGGGAGTTAATGTTCCCCTGAAAATCCATAAAGGCCAGGTTTATAGCTCCTTTAGTGTCTCCATGAAGCCCCATGTGGAAATTCATCACAGATGGAAAGCAGAACTAAGATGCTCAGAGAAACAACTTGATATTTACTTTCACTGAAAAGTTGAAGATTTCTGGAAAGCTCAACTTTATTTCTTTGTTGGAGCTTTTGCTCTTTGGCAGAGACCTTTTTCTCTCTTCTCTGTGCCTCTTTCTTGGGGGAAGAATTTGGGCAGGACGGGAAGCTGCAGGAGGGATGTGCAGCTCTGAGGCCTTGGGGAGGGAGCACTCCTGCTCCCCTTCCTATTCAGCAGTTGGTAAATGTGTGATAATTAAATAAATGAACACATTTTCCTCCTTTTAACTAAGGCAAGATGTGACATCACTAGTTTTAGAGCAGGTAGTTTGAGCTCACACTAAGGGAGACATAAGGGAGAAAGAAATAAAGATTTAAAAAGAGCAGCGAGGAGAAAAAGGACATGTATATAACTAAAGCAGCATCAGACAGACACTATTTTTGTGTCTTCAGGCCTTCACAACCAACTGAAACATCCGGATTAGACTTTCTCCTCAAGGATGTCCTGTAGTTTCTAATACACCTTGCTTTGTTTGTGCTGCTGGCTTTTTATGCTTCCCTCCTTCTGGAAAATGGACACAGCAGATTTTATTTTATCAAATAATACTAGGTCCTTTCTATGGACGTTAGAGAAGACGGTCAGTATGGCCGGTGCTGGTTCTCAGCAGATGGATTTGGAGCTTTCTTTTTGGCATGGATCTTCCATTTCAGATCAGTTTTACTTCGAGGTTTGTTGTTGCTGTAAGGGAAGCTGGTCCAGGTCTCCACCATCCCCAGTGATATTTTATAATCAAGAAGGCTGTCTCCAACACAAAGAGAATCCCCCCCTTGTTTTCTCAGCAGCTTGATGGGACTGCTTGATTCTTTTTATAAACATTTGTGGCTGTAAGTTGCAATGACCAGAAGATTTAGTGTGAACTTTTTACCTGCAATTAATATGTGTTATCTTTTCTCAGACAGAAGCAAAGTTCCCCTCTAAGAGCGATGTTTTCCCGTGAGCCTTATTCGTTTGCTTGCTTCATGTGCCAAATCCTATAATAGGAGAATCAGTTGTATGTTTTAGATATAACCAGCTTATTCAAACTCCGGGGAAATCCAGATGTAATTTCCAGATTAGTTCATGTTTCCCCAAGCTGAGCGATCGAGGTGCTATTTTCGGATGAAACAAATCTCTCTCAATCCTACAGACTGTTCATAAAAACTCACCTCTTCCCCGTCCCCCCTCCATGTGATTTTGTTCAGTGAGAGAACAAAAAGGGGGTTGATTCAGGTGATTTTGTAATGATGCTACCTGTTTCAGCGTACTACTATCTGCACTTAAATGGGTTGTGCTGGTATATTTCTTTGGGCTAGAAAATGCTTTTTCTTTTTTTTTCTTTTTTTTTGTGATAAGAAGTCTGCAGGTGTCCTACTGGTTTTCCTTCATCTGAACCCCTCCTGTTATGTGGATAGAAAAGCAGAAAAATACTGCGAGGATGAATTTTTTTAAAGGCAAAGGAACGAAACAAAAAAACATAGAAACAAACAAAAAACTACCAATCAAAAAAACCAACCAAACAACAACAAAAAACCAAACACAAAAGAAAAAAAGAAAAAAGAAACCTCCCCAAACTATTTACAGATTCAACAAAAATGGCATCTTAACATGTGAAACTTGCTTTTTATTTATGCCATGTCCTCACTGTCAGTTACTAATGTACTATGGCCCCTATACAACTGGGAGAAAACTGTAGTGTGACTTACTGGTTTGTAGTATTTCCTCTTCTGAAATGGAAATATGATTTTCTTCTCTACTGTACCAAATTTACCTCCAAGGTTTGCTTTGCTTTTTGTCTGAGAAAGAAATATTTCTGCTTTTCCTTTCTCCATTCTATTCCTGTTTGGTCAGTGCCCCACACATACATCTGAAAAAGAGCTCCTATTCTAAGCAGTTCAGATTGTCATTGAAAAGATGAGGAAAATAGTTAAACTTGAGAATCAGTAGTATGTATACTCCCTGTTTTTCACTTTTTATTCAAATTCTGGAGGAAATGATATGTGCAGGAAAGTACATGAGTTTAAATACTTTGAGGGTGAGGGCTGGTCCTATATTTGATTCTCTCTGAAAATATATACTGCTTTTAGTTACACCATAATCCCTGGTAACTGAGAAATTTGGTCATTTCTGGAATAAACAAAGTTATTTTTTCAATATCTTGCTATTGTGCATAACTTACCACAGGTTTACACTTCTGTAACTATAAACTGAACTTTATCATTAATTTTTCAGCATTAAAAAGAAAAAGTAGGCTAAACTTCAACTATAGATGAAGCATTTAAAATAATTTCCCAAAGCCCTTCATAAATGTGACATTGATTCATTGATATACAGACCATTAGCAGTTAGTCTCCTCTGTTCATCTATCATTTCAATTATCTCTCGACTTCCCCAGGGTCTTTGACAAATGGGAAACAATTTGCATTTTGCACATTAATGACCTTGGTTGAATTTGTAATTTTATTCCCCCTGTTTTATAATTATACTTTAGCATTTGAGGGGGGAAAAACCCCAAAAAACTATAGGTGACCAGTCTTAAATTTAATCAGAAGCATATGGCTACTGAGGTAGAGGAAAAAGAAGAAATAAGGAAAAAAAGTGTTTATTTTGTGCATTATGAAAAGCTTTCATCTGCGAATTTAGAAGATTATTGAGTTAAGCATGAAGTCTCTTTTACAGGGGATTATTACCTCTCTGGGTCTCAGGCTTAGGGGACCAATCAAAAACAAAGCCTAAATCTTGGCCTCACAAGAATTGTAGCTCTTCTCCCAAACAGCTGTCTCTTGGTCCCTCCCACAATGAGCAAGAAGAATTTCAGAAAATAATCATTTAAAAAAAAAAAATAGAGGGAAAAGAGACACGTTTTAAAATTTGTATTTCAAAGGTATGCAGTGTTGTTAGATGTCCAAGCACCTAAGGTGGATGCATAGCATGCCTCCTTACTTTACACCATCAATCACCTTTCTCCACAGTGGGCCAAACTCAGCTTTAAAAAAGAGAGTAGGAATGATCATCATGGAGAGAAATACTTCCTTGAGCTCTGTTCTTTTCTCCAGTACAATCGCTGCCATCCAGCCTTTAGCTTGGCAGTGCCCGGGGATCATCAGCCACAGTCCCACAGCAAGTTCTCCTTTGTGCAACACCTATTCCTCTGGTTTGCCCTTTGGAGCTCCTGTTCTCAGTGCAGCTGCCACCCACAGATTCGAGCTTTGGGTTTTTTGTCATTTCAGGTGTGAAATTATTTTCAACAATACCAAAGCATTCACGAGAGGTATTTTGTATCTTCTTATTAACATTTATTTTGGTAAGTTTTTCTCCTGGTTCTTTGCATGTCAGGGGAGCCAGGGCTACCTCTTTATGTTTCCATATTAGATCAGGCACAGGTATCTGCTGGTTTAAGTATTGCTTTTCATCCAGAAGTGTTTCAAAGCTCTTCTTCAGTAGTAGACAGACAGACTTATTCAGGTTTCTGGGATACCACTGATCCAGCCCTGGGAAGGCTGCACAGCATGGAGGACAGAAGTGACAGAAAAGGTGCCCAATTCCCCTTGAGTTCCTCTGCTTGACTGTCTTTCCTGACATGTCTCTTCTCTGGGTTGCGGCTTTCCTCTTGTCCTCGTGTTTCTACCCACTGTGTCTGCACTGTCACAAAGACCGAGAGTGTTACCTGAACCTGGATGACCACACTGCAGTGGGGATGTCTGACCTGACTCTGTGTGGAGCCAGCATGGATCTGGTAGACGTGTATACTGAGGTAGGGTCTGTCTGGACTTGAGGAGTTGTCACCACAGAATGTCTCAGTAGAGCCTCTGTGTAATATCCAGTGAGAAGATGGACTGTGAGCTACACTAGCACCACAGTTGGCTACTAGGTAAAAAGATCAGTTCCTAAAACAATTTCTATTAATAATTTTTGGCTGTCTAAAACTCCCAAATAATCCTCCTTAACTTCACATTGTATAGAAGATTGCCTATTAAGTTAAACTATTAATTTCTTCCTCTCCTGTCTTTAAACCTGTGGTCTTTTGCTCTAGGGATGTAACAACCAGATTTTAGTGTCACTTTTCTGTTGGTCACCGTTCACACCTTTCCCACATTTGAAAAAATCCAGAAAGTGCAGAATAATCTACATGATATCAGTTCTTTATACTGTTTGTTAATGCTCATAATGTAGACCTAGAGAAGAGATAAAAGTATTTGGTAAAATTGAACCTTTTAAGCTTCTAGGTGGGCCAAAGAGGTGGTACAGTGTAGCAGACAAAGTAAAATTCACATGAGTATCCTGTAGTTGAAGATCAGTTCAGTGGCCTTGCTTTGTCAGTTCCTTCACCTGAAAGCTTCCCAGCCAACTTTCAGGATGTTGGGGTGGTGTATTGTTGAAGTAACGCCTGTGTGCAGTGAATGCATCCCACGTGATGAAGATGATCGCTGCCTTTTCTAGGAATGTTTCCCAGTTGTTAAAAATACCCCATTGCCATCAGTAATGGCAGTGTGGGATCTGATATACCAGAGTCTGTCATAGAAACATAGCAATGTCTGGGTTGGAAGGGACCTCTAGAGGGCATCTCATCCAACCCCCCTGTTGAGAGCAGGGACATCCTCAACTAGAGCAGGTTGCTCAGAGCTCTGTCAAGCCCCACCTTGAATGCCTCCAGGGATGGGGCCTCAACCACCTCCCTGGGCAACCTGTTCCAATGCTCCACCACTCTCGTGGTAAAGAACTTCGTCCTTATTTCTAATCTAAATCCTCTCCTTTCTAATTTAAAACCATTACCCCTCGTCCTGTGTAAACAGGCCCTCTCCAGGCTTTTTATAAGCTCTCTTTTCCTCTGAACATGAAATCCCTGCAGTGTCTCAGCCAGCATTAGGTGGTAACTGTTGGCAACAGCTACAATGTGAGGAGCAACGTATGTTTCTGGATAGATTCTCAGAACCATCCATAACATTATACTACATGTACTTTGCTCATATATCACACTTCCTTTTTGTGCGTCAGAATGGATTTGGCTGTCTCTTCCATGCAAAAAAGTAATTAGCCTGGGTTGAATGTGAGGAATTTATTTTTTGATTGGAACTGAAGGATGAAATTCCAAATGTGGAAACCTGAGCTGTGAACTGGCATCGACCTACGGCCCCGGCACCACCGCTCTCCTGCCTAGATGCTCTCGCTTAGGAGTGACTTCTGCATATAGCAAGAAAGGTCTTGTTTTTAAACAGTGCTTGATCCAGCCTGGGGGATGTTCAGACCAGGCTGTTCAGCCTTGGATTCTTCTGACGTACGGTGTACAACTGTTTTTTCCACATACTGAAGAGCTGGCAGTGTTTGGTTTGAAGAGGTTTGGTTAAATTAGATGCTCTTGAGTGTTCTGTAAGAGTGAGCTAAAGATCAAGGTAAACATTTATTGATTTATTTCCTCACTCTTCTAAAAACAGGACTTGGACTCCAAATAATATACGTGTCTGTGGAATATACTTGTCTTTGGTAAGTTACATGTGCAGCACCTAAGTGCCAGGCGGATACTTTTTTGTTTCTAAACAGCTTCTGTGGACATGTTTGGACTTCTCTGCCCCTAATTGTGTTTGCCCTTTAATGTCTGTCTGTAATTTATTGTACATCTACAATAGGTCTGAAGAATTTGGAGTTTATTTCTAATACATGTTCTGTTTAAGAATATTAAATATAAAACTTTTACCTTACTGCTGCTCAAAAAATATAGTTGGCTATCCTAAACCAAGTAATTCTACAGGAGCACGTGTTATTTATGGTTAAAAATGGTATACCCTTTGTTAATAGCGAGGAACATAAAAAATAAGCCTGCTGTTGGCAGGGAGAGAAGTTGAGGAGCGCATGTTTTAAAGTGTAAAATGATCGTGTTTGAAAAGACCAACTGATGTAGTAATTTTGAAGTTTTAAATTATTTACGCCAGCTCACTGATGCCTTGCTGAAAACACAAATGCAAATTTCTTTTTGGTTTCACTCCCTGAAAAAATTGGGTATGGCACTTTATCAAAACCAGATGCCTGACATCCAGATAGATTTGAAAGGCAAATTTAGTTTCTTTTGGGAACCAGAGTGTAAAGTTTGGGTTACATAAAACTGGCTTTCTCTGGCTCTGGTATGAATCAGTTTTAGCAATGCAGGATTAATGATTTCAGCCCTCTAATTTCTGCCTGTGATCACCTTTGACATTTGATGGTTTAAAAACCTTGAGATCACATATTTTTATAACCAGAACTCCCAGGCTGTAAAACTAAAGTCTGCTACCTCGTCTGACAACAGCCGCTACACGTGGTGAACACATGTGCCTGCAGAAGTGGTGAAGGTCCCGGGTTCAAATGCCGATGTCAGGCTGAGGAAACTGTCTGCCAAATTGTTCTTTCTACAGTGTCTGTTTTACACCATCACACTGAGCCTGATTTATTTGTTTTAGAGGAGATCTCTATGCTGTTCTGCTAGGAAAGGCTCCGAGAAATCACAGCTGTTCTCTGCTACTTATTGTTATTGAACTGGAAAAACAAAATCTTATTTCTCCCATCCTTTGCTTCGAGTTTGTCCCTGGTAAATACTGTGTCCAAGTTAATGGTTTGTACTTTTTTTTTTTTTCAAGCTTGATATAACTCCATATCCAAGTTTAAGAGACCTGCCTGAATTCCTTCATGGGAATTCCTTTCTACTTAAGGGATGCTCACCTCAGTGCAGCTTCTGACAAGAAGGATACAGACCTCTCTGAAATGTTTAGCACCAAATGAAAGAGCTGCCTTTCTGAAGCACCCACCAGCACCCTTCCATCGAGCTGCTCTTTGTGCACGTAGGCTGTCGCGCGCTGCACTCCTCAGCAAACCCACCCCGCGGTCACAGTAAGCAATAGCTAACAAGCACCCATTGGTGTCAGAGAAGTTCGAAACATTCTGAAGACAAATTAGGCAATGAAGTCTCTGGGAATAATGACTTCCCTTGGGTTTCTTTACAAATTAAACTGATGAAGATTTAATCTTTTTATTTTATTTTTTTTTCCCATGGGTTCCTTTGCCCTTGACACACAAGATCAGTTATTAGAAGACAGAGTGATTGAGTGTAGCTAAGTGGTAATGGCATATGTCTGTGTAAACCAAATAACGAGTTCTCATTTATGTCTCTTGTAAACGAGTGACCTGGTTGCATGGTCGTGTTTCAGCCATGCAGAGAATGATTACAGGAAAGTTATTTTCTGTAGTAGAATGTAAGATGACTTTACAACTGTGGTTGGTGCAGGATTTTTGTCAGGGCAGTGAGTAATTCTGCCCACGTAACTGTTAAGATTTTCTAGAAATGGAAAACAAAAGATGGGAGAGAATATTCAGAAGGACATGGGAAGAAAGAAGAATTTAACCCATTTAAGTCCGTAGCAGAGACGTGCCATTCTTTGCTGCTTGATGTAATCCCAGGCTATATCTGATAATGAGTAAAGTCTGTTGTACTAGTGATTGACATTGACTGGCAAGGACAACTATTAAGAAAAATAAGAAAAGAAAATAGGAGCTTCCATTTAAATCTCAATAATGAATTCCAATTCTAAACCAGAAGCTGGGCACACATCTTCCTTTCTCTGCTGAGAAATCTTTTTACATTCATTTCAGTTCGTAATGGTTTTGGGGAAGAAAAAAAAAAAGAAAAAGAAAAAAAGGCTTTCATTATTCATGTGAAAAATGAACTAATTTGCTCACATGCTTAGTCCTGGGGTTAATTATATTATGAAAAAGAATAGTTTGTAAAGAACTGGTTTATTACAATAGGAGTGCCCTGAAATTTAAGCTGCTCAATTTGTTAGCTTGCTTAGGCTGTACTTTTGTAATAATCAGTCTGTATGTTAGGCAGCAACTTTTGGATGTGTAGCCTTTGCCCTGTACACTGGGGACTGTAGGCAGGTGGTCTGATGTGCTCTCTGCTGGGGGGTTCCTCCCATGGCAGCACCCATCACTCTGCGCCTATGGTTCTGGCCACGCTGCTGTCATGACATCAGATTGTGGTTTGGACTGGGGAGAGCGTGCCCCAGTGTGAACTGAAGGACCAAAATTTACTGTGGAGTGCTTCCAGTGACCCTTTTCCATAGCGATGCAGTAGAGGGAAGGACACTCCTGGATTTGAGACATTTATTTTACAGGCTTTAAGAAAAGGAGCCATACACTTGCTTAGATTGATCAGTTCTTTATCAGAGTACAGAATAAAGACAGACAAAGAGACAAAACTAAAATAAACACTTGCTTTATTCTACACTTATAATAGTACTTTGTCATCTTTTCTGCAACTAGATCCTAAAACCCTGATTTGAGTTTCCTTTACATGAATGTTTGGAGCACATTTCTTGTAGCACCTAATACCCCGTTCCTGCATCCTGCTGCCTGGAGCTTACCCTGCCCAGACTCCTGCTATACATAGATTTTCAACTAATATAGCAGAGCATTTAAAGATCCCATGTTGCCCATAGGTCCTAAAGTATGTCACCAGTGATTTGGTAGAATCTGACCCATCATTACAGGTTTTACATGAAACAAGCATATTTATTTCTGTTTCAGATTGTTCATTCACCTTTTATCCTGGTAAGTCTGAAAGGCATCGACAACGTACAGCTCTATTCTTATCTCTGCTTTTGTTATTTATGCGTCGGACTATTGAAGTGTTCTTTGTACGATGACACATCTTAAAGCTCTTAAAAATAGGAGTTTGAGCAGAATGCACGAGCTGCTGCCTTTGTTTTCTTGCTGTTCTTTTTTTGATGTCTCTGAGCTCGTGTTTGGTCCCAAAGATGTTGGCACTTGCTGACCCATAGGTTATTTACTCTTAACATCTACTGAATTTGACTCTCTGTCTGTCTTGGCCTGAGAACCTCCATAATTTTTCATAGTCTTGATTTTTCTTTTTAAATATGGACACAATTAGTTCTTCTGGGGATTTATAAAACTGAGTCAATGACTGTAAATGCTAAGCTTTCAAAAACTACCTAGAGTACCTTTTTTTTTCTATATCCTTTTTCAGTTCAGTTCTGGTGACCTGATTTATAGGAGATGGTAGGAAGATGGAAGAAACGCAGAAGTTCCTCATGTAAATTGTCTTGAGATACAGGAGCAAGGAGGGAAGTTGGATATCTTGTAGGAAATAATAGAAAATACTGAGAAAGAGCCAGCCTTAGTTTGTGACCAAGTGCCTGATGTCTTCTACTGGTTTTTTCACCCAGGAAAGCAGAAGGCAGCAAGATGCAAGCCTGTCATGACAGGTTCAAGGTGCACTTTGTCAATTCCTCATTAGGCACCAGGACGTGGTGTGGCTGGTGTCAACTGCCTGGCTTGTGCTTCCAGCTCCTGCATGGGATTGAGCACTGAAAACATAAAAGAAATCCCGTTCCTAAGAGTCCTGAAGTCTTTCTGATAATTGCTGCATTGGAAGTGATCTTTAAAGAATGTTTACCTGCCTGCAAAATATCTAAGGGCTTATATTGTGAGATCAAACTTTCAAAGTTCAAAGTCTTTTTCTCATTTGTGTGTGCATAATGAGCACTTGTTGGTGCTGGAAGTTAAGTATGCTGCAAAAAGAATGCATTTTTAGGGTGAAAGCACTTTTAAACAAAAGCAAGGGCTTTTAAGGATGTCACTGCAGAGCCCTGAATTCTTTCATAAAAGGCTTCATTTTGTGGCATAAAAAGTTAGAAAGAAATCCATCTCAGAAGAGCTCTGATGTAAGGAAAGTTGTGGTACAGCAAACACTGCTTTCTTTTCTGTTTTGCTCATAACTATTACAGCAGGCAAAGGCAAACACTTGTCTAATTTGATAAAATATCTTTAATTGCAGCAGCGGTACTTGAGGTTTGGGCTGGCTGCATCAGCTCTGTTTGCAATCATAGTTCCAGCCATACTCGACAATCATCTCCAATCATTGCCAATTAGCATCCGTTAGTCTGTTGTTCCTTAATTCAGATGTTCTGGGATGTTTAGTTGCATTATTCATATCTCGTCTGGGAAAGTGTATTTTTAAAGTGAGTACTATTACAGGATTTCATTGTACTGTGACAGATTATTATTTTTTTTCCCCTTCCTCTTGTTTTAATTATTCTAGTTGGTGTAGAAAGGAAAACTTTGTGCATGTGCAGTTCACTTTTAAGAAATACTTGTTTCTGCTTGGTAGAGAATTTTAATGAGGGATTAAAAAAGAAAAAAACAAAGCTGGTATTTTTTTCACGCAACAGTTTGGTTTTGCAAGTCATTGTTGCAAAATGTCACTGATGCTCAGGACATTAGGAATGAAAAGAAATAAAAAAGAGTGAACCATCATGTATATGGTTATGAAGGACTGCCACAATCAGTGATAGGGATGTTAAAAGGACTTTTAAATGCTGATTTTCAGAACTGAGTCTAGTCTTTAGTTAGCAGAGAACAGGAGGACAAGGGCTTAGGGTGTAAGAGGCGTCACTGTACCTGTAGCAGGGCACTGAATGTCCTCTACTCTGCACGAGATGAACTACAGGTCTAGTCTAAGCTAGCAGTGCTTGCCAGCATCTTGGGGTTTAAAAACTTCTTGTTTCACTTATTTAAACTTTGAGCCTGTTTTTTTCCCTCTACAGAATTTTATTCCGACTTCAAAGGAGTTATTCTTAATGTAAGCAAGTGGAAATGATTGATGAATCTGGTTGGTTGTTTCTTCAGATGATGATTTTAATTAGGAGAAATTAATACTAGCAAAGTATGTTTTAACAAGGGGCTTTGTTTGATTTTGGTTTTGCATCTAAATTTCATGAAATGGAATTTTTTAGTGCCGCAGTAACAAAAGAAAGCAAACCATGGTAGAGACCCACATCCTCAGGGAACATGGGCCATGCACGATGTCGTTATGTGACTGATGTTCTCTGTGTATATAAATGTGACATGGGGATAAAGAGGAATGAGTGCAGTGGTAATTTATTTACAAAAAAAAACCAAACCAAAAACAACCCAAAACAAAAACCCAAAGAAATTTAAAAAGAGGAGGTGATAACTTGGGAAAGCACAAGTCCTACAGCTGCCAGTGGAAACAGTGGCAGTTGATGGGTGTCTTCTGGGAGTCTGTGCACAAAGAGTCTCTGCCAAACTCTCAGATAAGTTTGCTCCACTAATCAGATGCTTGTTAATAACAACTCAGATTTACGATACTTCATAACAGCACAAGAAGAAATATTCATCCTGTTATTGACTTTGTGGAGGAAGAAAACCTAATAAAGCATTAAGAGTGCTTAATCAATACACATGTAGGACTGCGCTTGACTATCAGAATGAGCTGCTTTGTTTTCTATTCAGGCAGATAATTTACGGTTAGAGCTGGAAGTGATGGATGTAATTTATGTTTTAGAGACAATTACTGTTCAAAGACGACTCTTACAAAGCTCTTGCACAAAACGAAGAAAAAGATAAATGCAGTCTCTGGGGTGTGAGCATTGTGCTCGACAGCCTGCCCAGTATATTTGCTCATGGTGTTACATTTATATATAAGATCGCTGTGATGTATGTGCGTATGCATTTGCGTGAGCTACGTGGCATCTTAGCGGCGAGTGGCCTTTAAAGTTCACATCAACTTTCTCAGGTTTCAGGATTTTTTTAGACATATGGTTTTGGTTGCAGACCATCTGGGCCATAATTTTCAAAAGCGGTGTCTAAAACCATAAGGAAGTTAAGAAGCTACCTAGTTGCTGGATCTCTAGCACTTTTTAAAAATGGAATTAAATTGTTTAGATCTATCAATGGGAAGTTGTCAAGTCGTGTGTTAGGATTTGCAAACGCTTGCCTATAACCCCTCCTTGGAAAAGCAAGTTGTAATACAGTTGCATATACTCCTTTGTTCGTGTACCAGGCACATACGGATGCATAAAAGTTGCATATTATAAAGTGTATTTAGGCTTTGATTCTAACCATTATGAGGGCTCTGTACCTGAAAGTATTTGAGTTATGTTTTCTGAGTTAGGAATTTACATCTCTAAATTGCTATTAAAATCAATAGGAGCTGCCAGAGCCTTTTAGAGTGAGTAATCAAACCTGTTTCCTAGATAAAGATATTTAACATTTAGATTTCTGAAATCAGACTGTCTTCGTCATAGTCTTCAGGAGAAAATCCCAAATGGGAAGAAGTGTCATTAGTGAAATGCTGTCTTCCTGCTAAATAAATACGTTCTCGTTACTTTAACCCCTAACTGAAGCAGTGTGTTAGCCTAACACTTTTAAACTAATCAAAATAACCTCCCACCTTCGTGATGGTGGGCTTTGTTCATGTGGTATTGCAATAACAACGTGAATGATTTTACAGATTTTACTCCACTTTGGTGATGTATTACAAGTCCAGCGAGCTCTGACATACTCTGAAGTCAGCGGCTTATGGGTCAGAGCACAGGTTAGCCCTGAAGGCTGGTCACTGAAATGGCAAGTTTGCATGTGGCTGCATTAAATAAATGAAGTTGTTGCTCATATACAGCTGATAAATATAGAAACCTTGGAAAATAGGATTTAAGTATCAGGCTGCAGTTACAAGATTGTCTTTGTTATCTTAAAAATGAGTCTTAATATAAATGCACATTACATAAACTTGTTGTGCTGGTAAAATATACTGAAAAATACTTTAACCTGTAGACAAGGGATGAGCTGGTGTGTCCTACAGATCTAAACATACAACTTGTTGCCAGAATGTGGCAATTCACTGCTTTCCTGCTGCCCGCTCGGTGCAGACGCTTTCTCCTTCAGCAGGTCTGCCCAGTTGTGCGGCCAGGGCAGCCTTAATCCTTTGCTGTTTTTTAAAGATGCTGAATTTACCTCTATGTGGAGGACCTGTAGAGCCACAGACCTCACCAACAGCTCAGCAGAGAGGTGTGTAGTGCCCTGCAGTATTTCTGCCTTTCAGACTTTTTGTTTTGTTTCTTTATGATGTCGTGGTTAGGGACATGGTTTAGTGGTTTTGATAGGGCTAGGAATAAGGTTGGACTTGATCTTGAAGGTCTCTTCCAGCTGGAATGATTCTATGATTTATCTGCTTGCTACATTTGAGAGCCAGTAACAGTGCAGGTCACTTCTCTTAGATTTAAAATAGGAATTACCAAGGAAAAACACTTTGACCAGTATTTGCTTTTATGTGAAGCTTTCATGTATTTGTAGGCAATATGAACTCACCTAGATTTGTATAAAAACTTGTTTTTCCCTGGAGCTGAGGCTGTCTCTGACTTTCTGTGCTGCGTTGTATTTTCAGAGAGGGAGTGAGTAGCACTAAACAAAGAGAGAAGTAAAGGCATTGGCAATTGGTCCTTCTCCATTTAGCATATAGCTCCTAGGCATATTTAATTGGGCAAAGGTGGTCTGTTTTATGAAGAAAAAGCACACTCCCCTACATAACAAATACTTGATGAGATTTTTTAGACTAAAGAATACCTTTTTATGTAGTTCTGTAATACCACGTGCAAGGAACATTGGACATAGGCACATGTCTACAATCTACATTTTGGAACACTAGTGGATTTAAAATATGCTCTGGATTTTTTTTTTGCCACACGTATGGTAGACAGATCATATATAAAGTTAATATCACCTTAGTCTAGATGAAGGGGTTTTTCAATTTTTTTTTCTTTTTTCCTTAAGATTTCCCCTGGCAGGATTGAAAGCTCACATAGAGTGTGTACCATGGATAATGTTTTTGTGTTGCAACATTGGCTCTATAAATAAACGTGAAGCATTGCAGTAGCAAACATCACATTTATTTTTTTCGAAGCGCCTACAGCATGTCATTACAGATGGATTGATAGTCTTGATAACATTGAACTTTTGTCAGACCTAACCTGGCAGACGTGTTACATGTCAGAAATTTCCTGTCGTTTCTCTTGCTATTCAAAAGGCAAATATATTTCCAACCTTGAGTGACATTGAATATGGAAAGCAGACGGAGACTTATCATTTGGCAGAATTGTTTTTGTTGTGTTTTTTTTCCCCTTTTTTTACAGTGGTGAAGCTGTAATCGGATTTTAAAATTCTCACTACTCTGTGTTTTAGGAATATGGGGCAGCTGATTGCAAGTTATAAGAGCTATATGAACCATCTTTTTACAAATGGAAAACACATTCTTTATTACTTCACATTCATTTATTTTTGTGCTTCTTGGACTGAGGCAACATCTGACCTTTATTACTGAGCTGTACAAAACAACTTGGCAGGGTACAGGCAGTGGAGAAGGTCTTGTATGGGAGACAGTGCAGAGAAGGATGCGAATACTTAGAGAGCAAACGTTCATCACACTAAGGTTAAAGCTAGTACGATTTACATCTAGTGAGTGTATTCCTTCGAGTGTGAGTGCTTGGTAATAGGAATAATGCTGTATCAAAAAGCTTATTTTGGGGTCTTAAAAGAAACTAATTTCACATTTGAGTTATAATGATTAGTTTTTAAATGAGGTATTTGTTTTACAGAGACACGGGTGAAAAGTCAGGTTTTCTACATATAATAGAAAAAAATATGGTTTTCTGGTGTAAGAAGCAGCAAAGAAATTGATAAAAACATTTTGTCAAAAGAAGAAAACAAGTATTAAGGCAGAGACAAAGAAATCCTGATAGAATACAGGAGTTGGAAGAAGAAGAGGTTATCATTCATATAACACCAATACTTTTGGGGGGCCAAACTCATAGGTGGACCACAGCATTTTATACTGAACAAGGAGGAAAAAGATTTCTGATTGCTAATAAAAACAACGCTGCAATCAAAATGAAGAACATACTATACATTAGTATGCAATAGCACTATACACTTCCGAATGTATTATACCCTTGTGAAATCAAGAGGATAATGATTAGTTCCTCAGCTAGAAAGGTTCCAATATTTTGGTTCAAAATACAGACACTGATGTTAATAAATTGGGCTGTATATTACAGACCACTTCATTTAGTGAGTATTTTATGCTACAAGGTCCTGTGGCACTGTAGGTGCTAAACCCAGTGTAGAAGAATAAGGTCGTTCTTCCCATTATTTTGTTTAAAAAAATAATAAAAAGAGCAAGAGATTTTATTAGTTTTCAATACTGTTGGTATAAATAGAAGTCAAAGCTGTGGAGCAGGGTTATTATGTGGCTCATTACTGTTTATTACCACAAGGCACATCAAGATGTCTGCTAGTTAGAGGGAGTAAATCACTTGGAACGTGCCTGTTTTGTAGATCTTCGGCACGATACTCGGCACTAGCGTGCCTTCTTCCAGTGCTTTGAGGAATATGTCTAAAATCTGTCGCTTGTCATATGTTCTCTCCATCTCTTGCTGAAGAGAAATGAACAGACGAACATCTTATTTTGGTACGATTTGTTTTTGCATTTTTGGGTGGAGAGGAGTGTTTTTCTTCTGAAAAGTTTCTGTCTAAACTGTGTTCTCATGAAATCAAGAAGAGCTTCACTGACTTCACGTGAGTGTAGGGTTTGGTTTGTTGTGTAGCTCTGAGATAAGTGAATATTTTATTATTTTTATATATATATATATAGCCGGTACTTTTTAGTTTCACTGAGGACAAAGAAAGTTTTGTTTTGTTGATCATCACACTTAAATTTAGAGCTATAGAGAAATATGATGGGCTTAGTGAGTTTGTGCCTCCTCAGCTGCATTTTACTTTCATGATACACTTTTCTTTTAGCTTTCTGATAATCTGAAGCCTCCCCAAAAATGTCTTTTAAACTCTGCTTTTTAGCCAGGGTTGGAAATGAGCTAGTAAAGTTAAGCTCAATCTCATTGAAGAACTAACAAACCTTGGTAAATTGCAGACTTTAACGGCTAAGGATTGCAGTTGGAAGGCTCTTATCTCTCTTGCATGAATGTGAAATTCCTTTTTATTTTGATTCATCTTTACTGCACTTTGTATTTCAGACCAGAGGCTGATTAGAAGGGTTTTTTTAAAGCCACATTTCCCCAGTAGAGATGCAGAGTGCTGCTAATATGAAAGAACTGCCAGTGATTTTTAGTCACGACGATGCTTATCTTCTGTCGCTTAATCTTCCTCCTCCTGCTTTTCCTGCTCTCTAGCCTGAGTGCAATGTGTGATCTCTACCAGTGCCAAAGGCCTTACGGATCTGGGATCTGTCACCTGCGTCCTCATGCCAGGCTTTGAGAATGTGATGTGTTCCCTTAGCCCTTTCCAATGTGCCAAGGAGATCTGCTCTGCCACCAAGTCAGTTCAAGTTCAGTTTTGACATTCGTCAAAAGCTGAAATAAAGATGCCCACAGCCTGTTAATTCTTACGTAGGCTCGTTGCTGTCCCTGCTTCCCCTGCACTGATGACTTGTGTGTCTGTGTGACTTTAACACTTCAGAGGGAGCAAAGCAAGCAAGGAAGCATTGCACAAGTATCCGTTCCAGAACACATGAAATCAGTGCAGCAGATACCTGCTGGTTTTGTTACATTTACCGTCCCATTTGACAAATTTTCTAGTTTGGAAATACTTCCACACCATCTGCCATCTCTGATCCTGTTCAACAGAGCAGTATTGCTGGACTGGTGATTTCTATCACATTTCTTCTGAAATTCTGATGTAGAGTAAATAAGTACATGGCTTAAAAAGTAAATATCTTCACTATTTGATTTTTTTCTGCCATTGGTCAGCCCATGTGCTAGTTTATGTGGTTCTTTAATGCTCTTCAGTTATAATGTGTAAAGTTCCAACTTGATCAGGTGAGCAAGTAGGGTGTGCAGATACTAGTACACAGTATCTGAAGGAAAGAACCACCTTAAATGACTTAAAATGCTATGATTGGTTTAACATCATACCATCTTTCAGAGGTGTCTCATCTCTGCCATGTCTGCTAGAAGCAGCCTAACACACAATTGAGCCTGGTGGAAATGTCAGGACAAAGATTGTTCCAGGTCTTGTTGCACAGAAGTAGGAAGTTGGTGCATTGGGTAGAGCCTGCAGCTGGAGCTGGGTGAACTCTGCATCTTACCTTGCACAAAAGTGGAAGGGGAAAATCCCACTGTTCTACCTCTCAGTTGAGTTGGGGGCCCAACGACATAGCTGGGAGCCACTGTTCCTGTAGTTGCCTTCAGGGTCCTTATCTATAGGTCTTGGCAACTTTCTTTTTTTGTTATATCAGAATCATATAGAATTGTCCTCAAATAACCAGGTAATGTGGTCAATGCCTACTCTTTACTGACAGCTGTATGCTTTCTTCCGACAGACGTGAATGAGTGCACCTCTGACAACGGTGGCTGTCATGACCAGTGCTGTAATACCATCGGTAGCTACCACTGCAAATGTCCAGCTGGCCAGAAACTGGAGGAAGATGGAAAATCCTGTGGAGGTAATATTTTGTATTATGGCTCTTTACTATTAAGAAATCAGAGAAGACGTTGGAAAGGAAAAGGAAATGTTAGCTTTTATCTGGAGCCAGCTGAAGAGCATATACTCAGAGTTGTCAAGGGTGCAGATCTTCTCAAGTTTGGATTATGAAGATGTAACTGTAAGAACACTTCAAAGGGTTGGGGTTTAGTTTTCTTTTTTGAAAAAATGTTATCACTTAACCTGGATTGGCTGCGCCATGTTCTGCTTATGGAATTTCCATCATCAATTTGAAAACTTGAAGAAAGCGTTTATGTTTGATAACATTTTATCCGTCTCTAAAACAGAATGGTTCTTATCAGAAAATACACATACTTTTTTGCATTTCAATCACAGTTCCACAGCTAGAGATTAACTGAATAAAAAAGGATTTAAAACCACATGCTATGTAAACCCATTTGTCTTCTTCCTAAGGGAAATAAAAGTCTAGTTAGTGCATTATGGGGTAAAATTTGTTCTTATGCAAAAGCTTGATTTCGTGTAGGAGCCAAACATCACATAAGCTTATGTTAGAACAGATAATGAATTACGGTTACACTTCTTAAAGGTGCACTGGTAAACACAGAACGGGTGTAAACAAGCCCATATGATCTGTTGACCTACAGTCGCTACATTTTTTGCAGTGTCAGATGTTGCAAAAGGTGTCGAGTAGCCAAGGTGTTAAGCAGACCAGAGCAGTTCTTCCTTCTTGAACTCTCTTCTGACACAGCTAATGAATGCTTGCTGCCATATGATCTTGTGTGCAAGGGCTGCGTGCCTGGATTGCACCCTTGACTGCATTTCATTGCTGCAGTAAGTGTGTCGGTGGTGGTTTTTGATTATCTCAAGATGAATGGCACTAGGTAGGTTTTTATGAAATGCATTATGATCTTTTCACAAGAAATGATCTTCTCTGGGTTTTCCCGTTGCACAATATCTCACAAATTCTTTTTTGTTTTCCAGGATCTCATTTTACCATTGTCCTTCAACTTCTTTCTTAAGGTTTCTAGAAAGCAATATATTTCTTGGTGGTGGTCATATCCTTTATCCTAACTTTATAATTTATTTCTCTGCAATTCTTTTTTCACTAGAAGATGTTAGAATTATTTTCCACAGCAACCTGTCATTTGATATCCAACCTGACAGTGTAAATAAGCCGTAGATGGATATTTTATTTTGATTGAAGTTTTTCATTATGGTCCTCCATGCTTCAGTTTTAGCCTTTTGAGAGCTCAAGTCAGAAATACTACACAATTCACAGGTTCCTGCTACTTCACCTCATAGAATGTTCATAGAGTCATAGAATGTTAGGGGTTGGAAGGCACCTCCAGAGATCAAGTCCAACCTCAGCCTTCTCTTACCTCTTTTGGGGACCAGTTGGTAATATGTCCATGAACCAGTGTGTGCTGATGACTACTTAGTACTTTCAGATCTGAGGAAAAGTTGTCCAAAAACTAAGTTTTTCAAAGCAGGGGTCCTACTTATTGTAATCCTAAATCGCTTAGCATGTAGGTGTCCTTTTTCCTTTAAAATAGTTTTGTGTTAAGAAGCGAGTTAAATTAGTGTTCCTTCCACACAATTCTTCTATTCTTAAAATATACTTTAAATTCTAGTATTTTGACATTCTTTAAAAACTCAAGCAGAGCTTAAGATAGTCGATTCTTGTACTATATACTCTCTAACCAGGAATTACAGGAGAATATATTATTAGCCATGTTGAAGCTGCTTTTTGAAATTTTCAGAACAAAAATGGAAACACACAAGTAATAGACCAGAGTGGACACAGCAGCGATGCTAATTACCCCTCAACTTTTGTGGAGATGATAGTGATGAGCATATGGCTGCATGGAGTTGCTTGAAGGCCAACTTTGGCCAACTTCTAGCCCTTGGATGTTCCAATATAAGTAACTTAGTGGTTGGTTACTACATAAGGGAAAAGTGAGCTTCCAAACAAAACTGTGTGTGCTGCTGGAAGGTGCTGGTCTGTCAGGATTTGAGTGTTTTATTGATGCATCTGCATTGCTCAAAGGGGTCATTTTGCAGGTGAGAGTAAAACAGCTTCTCATTCAGGTTAGCCAAGGTTTTTGGAGGAATAAGGCTTGGAGTTGTTCTGGGTAGTTACATTCTTTCTCTCTTTATAGCATCATTGGGCTTTATGTTACCCTTTAGTCTAAACTCAAGCATTAAATAGATGTGCACTATTGTTCTGCTTCCATTATCCATCTCACGGTTGGTTTTATTTCACTGGTGACTGAAATGATCAATTGTTGTACAGGGTTTTTTATAAGCCAAGGAACAAATAAGGTTTATCATTAGGAAAGCACTGTGGAAGTAGTACAGGTTTTATTCAGTAAGGCATTTTTAGTGCAAAGATTGATCCTGTTTTTCAGAAACAAAATAGAGTATCCTTCTGACAAAAAGGCAGATGTTGGCAGGGAAATAACTTTTTTTTTTTTTAATATTTTTATCCATTTGTAGCTGTTTGATGCTAAGAAAGGTGGATAAAAATTCACTAATCCAACAACATAATGAAGCGTACTGCTGATTTGATCAATAATAGCTGGGGTTTTTATGAACATTTTTAGGAGAGCCAAAGGCCTAATTGCACAGGTAGAGTAAGCTGCAGATGCTCAACATCTCTCTCTTCTTGGGTGCCAAAGCTGCGTGCAAGACATGAGTCTCCATGAATAGGAACAAGATGAGTATAAAAGAGGTGAGATGATCTTAAGTTACTGCTGTCAGTGTTGACTAAACCTTCCCTTTCTGGGGTGGTTCTGCAGCTGGTTAAGGCCACATGGGAAATGGGATCAAGCAGCACAGCCTGGGACACCCCACGTGGAGGAGTCCGTGCTCCTGCCAAGGCCTATAATGATCTTTTCTGACTAACTGGGGACACTTACAGCTGGATGTATCATTCTAGTTATGCAATATGTGAAGTCTTACCTCATTTCAGTGAGAGGCAAGCTCTGATCAAGAGGCAAGTTGTAGTAAGGTGAAGGCATGTGCATCTATTATAGATGCACCAACCCAAGTGGGGAACTGATTGGTCTTTCAAGACTAATTATCTGCATGTTGTACTGCAGATTTTACTCTCCAGCTTTTATGGACAGAGTTTCAGTTTTCTATCTGACAGAGAAATGTCTTCTGGCAGACAGGTGCATAGGCACTACAGTTTTTGACAGAAAGCTCATGTTTACCTCTTGCTCGTCTGATGGAAATTATTGATGAGAGAGGATTTGGGTTTAAATCGCTGCACAAATAATACAACAAATTAATATTTGACATTTACTAGGGTATGACTGGCGGCCTCATTCAGTGCCCTTTGCATCCGTACCAGCGTTCACTGTTCAAGGGAAGCCTGACCAGTGTCCTTGGGTGGATTTGCTGAGAAAGCTGTAACTTGGTCTGAGGAAGGGAAAGGAGGTTGTGTGTGTGTGTGTGTGCACAAAACCTCCTTATTTGTTTAGCAGAGGTACCACTGACTTCTGATGTCAGCGAGATACACTGTGAGATGTATAGATATTCTCCTTTCGTATTTTCTACTAATGCAAAACAATTCTACTCAAATATCACAAACAGCAAAAACGTTTTGTTTGTTTCTTTCTTTTTTTTCTAAAAATAATACCATTTTAAAACTTCATTATTGCCACAGGTCCAGATCTGTAAGGGATGCTGAGGCTACAGCTACAAAACTGAGTTTTCACACATGAATAAACTTCAGAAGTCAAAAAAAAAAAAAAAGTCATGAACTTACGTTAACCTTCTTTGGTAAACTGTCATTTCTTATTTATATTATTGTGCTCTCATCTGTCAAGGCAACTGAAGGAAGTTAGAGACAACCAAGTCCTACGATTAGCTGTTGATGAAAAGAAGCTTTTATTTTACTGATTAGATTAATATTGCAATCACTGCAACCCCACCCCTGGGACTTTCGGTCAAACCTTGAAGCCCTGACAGGTTTCTTGACTTTTTCTAGAGGGACTTTTGGAGCAGCTGCGTCCAGAGCCAGTGTGTGACTTTGCAAGGCCACCGCTGGTTACGCCAGTAATGTAATTGTCACCGGTGTCACTGGTTTAGCCTGATCCCGGGTTGGAGGGGAGCTCTCCAAACACTGTTGCCATAAAAGAGTTAAGAGCTGGGCTAAAAGGAATACTGAGGGATTTGTCTAAGAGAAAGAAAGTGTTTATTGGAATGACCTCAGTGTTTATTTAGTCTGTAAGGTTTAAGGTTTAACTTATTCTTGTCAAACTCTATTTTCTCAAAGAGAACAAACATGCTAATTCTGCATTGGGACTGTTTTCCTTGCCCAACAAATCAATGCACCAGGCTTCTTCTGTGTCCCGTGGAAAAAAAACTGCAGGACATAAATGCCAAACACCTCTATGGAAATGCCAAGGAGTGGTGGGGTTTTTTTGGTGGTTTTGGTTGGTTGGTTGGGTTTTTTTTTTTTTTTTTTTTTTTTTTGGGTTTGTTGTTGTTGTTGTTGTTGTTGTTTGTGGTTTGTTGGGGTTTTTTTTGTGGTGTTGGTTTTTTTGTTTGGTTGGTTTTTTGTTCTTTTTTGTGTGTTTGTTTGGTTTGGTTTTGTTGTTGTTGTTTTGGCTTTTTTAATAGAACATTAGCTTAATTAGTCCACTGGTGAGTTTCAGGATGGTCTTGCATTGTTTTATGTGAGAAAGTTGCATTTGATTCATAACACTATGGCATGCTGTGACACGGAGTTAATTCTTTTCAGTAATACTTCAGTAAAAGGAGAATGAGGGAACTAAATAATATTTTACAAAAAGAAAAATATACCACTTCTTATTATGGGTGCAACAAATAGCACTCAGATCTTAGAGCAGTCGAGTGAAGGCACTCCTGGGTGAGGTCAAGCCACCCAGCCTTCTTCATTTTTCTCTGTTTCAAGACCTTGTCATGAGATCTGGAAATAAAATCAGTTATAGGTATTGTATCACAATTATCTAATTATTTGTAACTGAGTTATTGTGGCCACTTAATGTCCACCTCAAAGAATTAGGAGAATGGACAACTCTGTCTTATCACCTTAAGAGACCCTAGGTCTGGTAAGTCTTGATAACAGAGATATTTTAATGTATTGATTTTACACAGCAAGTTAAAAAGGAATAGAAAAAAGAATAGGCAAAAGAAAAAAAATTGTGTGAGAAAAGAGGACGAAACCTAATTTCTGGTATTTCCAACCCTGTCGTTAGGTGCTCTCAGGTACCCTGAAACTCCAAGATGGGTTCTTATGGCTAAGTCAAAAAACTCCAGGTGTTGAAGTTTCAAAATCTAGAAAAACCTGTGAAGCACTCTGTCAGAGGCTGAAGGATAAACATTCTTTTCTCTGTTAGTTTGAATAGTAGATGTCTGATTATTTGAAGGGAATTCAACAAGAAGCAACACCTATTTTTACATATTTAAATATTGTTTATTTATGGTGCTCCTGCCTGTCAAATCAGTATCTTTAGTCACAAATAAAAAGCATAATTACTGCTTTTGATTTCAGATCCCAGTTGATAAAAATCAAGGGTTCCCTTACTCCTCTTGTAAAAGGAAATATATTAACCAAGATTAAGGATTAATTATGCATTTAAAAAGCTATTTAGCATTACAGAGTGAAACTTCTGTGGTTTTTTGGAGACTATTGAATGCAGGCAGGTGAACTGTGTGGGGTTTGTGCGTGGCTGCAGAGAAGGTCCAGGCAGAAACTATTGAAGACATTCATAACTACATTTGTAAACTTTATTGGGAATGTAATTTTATTTCTACTCCTTAGTAATTCTTTTGGAAATTCCCGATTCTCATTTTCAAGCATTTGTCTCTCAGCCTCTCGAGAAGAAATGGAGACTGGAGGTCATTTGACCTTCCTTATGCACCCCCGTGCTGCTTTCAGAGCCATGTGGGATCAATAGCTGCAAAAAGCTGTTGTACTCTCCGAGGCAAATAGTGTCATCTTTCTGCATTTGTCTCTTTGTGGAG
Organism: Megaceryle torquata; assembly: GCA_024611175.1. Classification (NCBI taxonomy): domain Eukaryota; kingdom Metazoa; phylum Chordata; class Aves; order Coraciiformes; family Cerylidae; genus Megaceryle; species Megaceryle torquata. Next base: position 46,276 of record JANIJG010015879.1, read on the forward strand.
ATACTACAGCAAAAAATGTGCTCTAAATAAGTAATAAAAACTACAACAGACTCATAGTAAGTGTAACATTAACTGTAGGTTACTGTGTCCATCTGTGGGCTCCCCAGTTCAAGAGAGAGAATGACTGGAGAGAGTCTAGCAGAAGCTATGAAAATGAAGGGACTGGAACATCTTTCTTATGAGGAGAGGCTGAGAGCCCTGGGGCTGTTTAGCCTGGAGAAGACTGAGAGGGGATATAAGCAATGCTGATCAATGGCTAAAGGGGTCAAAATGATGGGGCCAGTCTCTTTTCAGTGGTGCTCTGTGACAGGACAAGGGGCAACAGGCACAAATTGGAACCCAGGAGGTTCCATCTGAACATAAAGATATCTTCTTTCCTGTGATGGTGGCAGAGCCTGGCCCTGGCTGCCAGGTTGTGGAGTCTCCTCCTCTAGAGAGATTCCAAACTCACCTGGACAATGTGACCCTGGGCCCCCTGCTCTGGGTGACCCTGCTGGAGCAGGGGTGTTGGATGAGATGATCTCCAGAGGTCCCTTCCAACCCCCACCATCCTGTGATTCTGTGACTTTTAAAATGAATCCTGATCTTGTCATTAACCTGAGCTGAATTGCAGTGGGCTCATTTTGGGCTCACGGTGACTGTCAGCACATAGAGAATGTCATGAATGGGTTTGATCAGTCCCCTCATCTTTTGTGTGCCCTCCCAAGCCTAATCCACTCAATTACATGCTGGGGACACAAACCCTTTCAAAAGAGAATATTCTTTAAAAATGCATCATATCCTAAACTCAGCAAAATCACGGTTGGTTTGTGTCTGGCCTGTTTCTCTTCTATCCGGGAAGGGTAGACATGTAACTCAGGCCAGAACAGACACTTCCAACCATTTTTTTGAGTGCTTATGTGGCAGTCTTAGCTGAGAAGAGCATCTGATTCTCTGATTAATTGATCTATTTTTTTTAATTTTAATTGTGCTTGTTTAGATTTTTCTGGATTCATGCTTGACTATTGCTGAAGTATCCCCTCTCCTCTCTCACCCGCTGAACAAAGACGGCTGTGAGCTAAACCACATAACTTCTCACATCTGATATCCCTCAGGGTAGATGAACTAACAGTTATGACAGCTTCCTCCAAAGTGAATATTACAATTGAAGAGCGAGCTCATTTATCCTGAACGTGTGTTTTTATTGATTGGAGCTGAGGACAGGCCCAGTCAGTTTTCACTCACTTTTTTGAGTGGAAGTTTTATGCAGACCAGTTGGGTACAAACAGCTGGTGTCAAGAGCAATATCCAAATCCAAGGCTCCAAAGGAACAGTTGAAGAAGTCTTACCTACATTTGCAGCCTATGCCCTCAGAGCAGACTGGGACCACTTATATTTCAAGAATTCAATGGTTATTTCAAGATAATCGTGGTAAATCTCTTTTTTCCATGGAGGAAAAATCTTTTTTTCCATGGAGGTTTTCTTTTTTGGTGTCTAGATCTTTCTCTTTAAATGCTTAATTCAATTACAGCCTTTTAATAACAGCCTTTTGCATAAGCAATCCATGCAACTGGCAGTTTAATTTTCAGGTTCTGGAAGGATTACACGGGGTTGGGTGTAGTGCAGCTTATCAGCATGTCAAACGCTCACTGCAGCACATCTTCTGCTGTCTTCCAAAGCAGCCTGGTTTTTAAAAAGCATAATATTATTCATAAATGACAGAAAACTGGCACCCCATTCTACATTTCAGCTACCAGATAAATTATTGATCACTGATCTGAAATGAACTGAAAGGGAAAAATTGTTTCTAGATGTCACAGGCCTCCCAGGTAACAACAAACAAAGAGTTCCATCAATATGGCATCTGCTGGTCTGGTCCATATGGCACTTGAAAGCTCTCTGTGCGTCACAGCTGATTATAGATTAGGCACATGGGCTGCTCCCCCACAGCTCCTGGCTCCCGCGTCTTCCTCTGGGACCTGAAAAGCTTCACATGGTTTCTACCAGCTGGAAAGAAACATTAAGTGGGAACTGTATCTTGCTATTATCTTTGGAAAGGAGCGGTTGCATAAAGTGCAGGGAGAAGTCAACCCCTTCACAGTTTCTCTGCGTGTGACTCCGGTTCTTGTAGTTGTTGAGTTTGTGTGGAAAGTTGGGCACGAGCAAATACACTGGCCTGAAAAGTTTCCTTTGTCCAAACTGCTCGATGCATAAAGCTTTATTGATTGGCTTTTGACAATTAAAGCATTTAAGGTTTGGAAATATTACAGAATTTGCTACACCTCTCAGGGATTTAATGTTGTTTAATTAATGCAAGAGCTTTGAATTGATGAAGATCACTATATAACTCTATGAAAAGCCTATGATTGTCCAGACAAAATATAATATTTAGAAATAATATGACAAAAATGATAGACTGCAGTACAAATATGTTTTGAGATATTTCTGGGGCTCTGATTAGTTTATATTAGCTAGTTTCTTGCATTTATGACTACCTCTGAAAGGCAGGTTATGGAGAATGTTAACATTCCGCTGGGCTGATTGACAATAATGAGTTTATTTTAAGGGAAAGGAAAGAAGCATGGTATTGTTGCAGCCGACTAATGTGAATTAAAAGCTAGGTAATCTTTCCTGCAATTACAGAGATACAATGATTGCCATTGTCAGAGAAGAAAATACACTCGTGCTTTCAAGAATCATTGTGTAGGAAGAGCTTTGGAAGCCTGAAATTGAAGCTCTGGTCATGGTATCCAAAATTACAGTTAGTAGTAATTTTATGCAGAAGTAAGACTTTTGAATACTTAAATTATAGCTTGTTTGTAGCAAGGTATTTACCAGCAAATATAAGCATCTTATAAACAGCACATGAGTCATCTTGGTGCTCATTTTGAGCACATCGAAAATGTAAATTGCAACTGAATTATTCTTGTGTAGAGAGGCAAGGCTTAGAAACCTTCGATTCATACTTTAAATGGAAATTATGAGAGGAAAAATGTGCACATTTGCCTTTCAGTGGAGAGTATTGTACTGCTTTTTCTATAGCTTTGCCTACAGGCTACGTAAACAAGGACTAACAACTCCTGAGTGGTGTTTATATTCCTCTTTAGAAGCATTTAATACCAGTCTTCACTGGGACAACTAATAGAAATGCCATTTTTTATTGAAATGCCTGTGGATTTTACGAGCCATCTGATATATCCTTAAAAAGCTTTAAAACAATTCATGATAAAATCTAAACTAAACAGAAATCTGTCAGCTTCTCTGTTCAAAGCATTGGCCCAAAGGAAGAGATCCAGACATGACTGTCAGCAAGATAGCAACTGCTGGGAGGACTACAGCTCGTTATTAAAAGATCAGCAGTTTGATCAACATCATATTGGATTACTCAAACTTCAATTACATGAGTACCTGAGGGCTTTAACTGGGATTTATTAGAAGACCAACTTGAAATAAACCTGCCGTTGTTGCATACCAGGTCTTTGAAAGACCCACCTGAGAACCTTGTTAGCAGTTACTATCCCAGAAGAGATTTAATGTCAGCCAAGGAGTTAAAAAATGACTAATAAAAATGGAGTAATCAAGTGATTAATTTGATGTCAATTTTAATCTCAGAAAGAGAGAAAAAAACAAAACAAAAACCAAAAAAACCCCCATAAAATAATCTTCTGTTTTTGGTGACATTGTTCATTAGGATCCTACTCTGGAGGTTGGTATGGACAGGTTTGGGATGTGTTCATGCCGGTTTTCTCTTCTTGTAGTTGAATCTCTGCAGAGTCATGACTAATATATGTCATAAGGAAGCAGAGCAAGAAAATCTGTGTAACATGCTGTCTTTTGCTCACTGGCGATTTATATTTCAGATCAGCTTGGAGTTGTGATAGCTCCAGAGGGGGATCGATGCTTGTGGCAGCTTCTGGAGGAGACACCTTACGAACTAATGTCTGTAGAGCAATGTCAGGGAGCCAGTTTTTACAGAAATGGAGTGGGTTGTGCTGTGTCTAGGAAAGACCAGGAGAGAGAGGATCAGGGAAGACCTTATCACTGTCTACAAATACCTGGAAAGAGGTTGTAACAATGTGGAGGTTCATCTGTTCTCCTAAGTAACAAGCCATAGCACAAGAGGAAACCACCTCAAACTGCACCAGCGGGGGCTCAGATTGGACATTAGGAAAAATTTCTTCCCCAAAAGGGCTTGTCAAGACCTGGCCTAGGCTTCCCAGGTCAGTGGTGAAGTTCCATGTATATGTGGTGGTGAGGTACGTGGTCTAACCATATGATATCTTAAAGCTTTATACCAACCCAAGTTGTTGTTTGTCACAAATAGCATTCATGTTTCCAACCAGCAGAATGCATGTACTGTAAGCTGGAAACAACAGGTTATGAAGGTATTTGCATGATTATCATTTTCTTTTGCATATTTTACCTACTGTGTGTGGAAAAGACATTCCTCTGTGCCTTCTACTGTAGTGAAGACACTTACTGAGCTCAGCAAGTGGGCATTAATATTGCTGCTAACAAAAACTAGGTGTTCTCATCAGATCAGTCATCTCTCTCTTTTTATTCCCTAACTGTTTTTTCAAACTGTCATATCCTGCCGCGGGAAGATGCTGATGGCCCAACATATAAACCTCCTTAGTACAGCTCAGATTTGAATCTGTGCAAGGAGTTTGGGCTATATCACGCTGTCACTTATTAAGTGCATCTCATCGTAGAGATCCTTTCTTCCTTTGCCACCCACCATCCTCCCAGCATGGCCTAACTGAGTTCTGCTGAGGAACTCTATTTAAAAATTGATAGCCCATAACAAATTTTTCTTCTGCTCTTCTGTGCCATGTCAGAAAAACTTGCAGGAGCATTGCGGTGAAGCTGCTGATGCTGGTGATCTGAAAGCCTTCCTCCTAAGCAGAAATAACACACAGCTTTAATTATTCTGTCAGTCCACACCGAAAGGCAAAAAATCCTCATCCAACTTCACTGTTCACAGCCAGTACATTCACTTTTTGTACCAGAAACAGTAAAATTAGTGAGGCTGTTTTCTTCCATATATAAACATTTTTAAAATTCATAATTTGAACACTTTTTGGGGTTGTTATTCTTCAGATTGTACTCTCTTGTTATTTCATGTGGTCATTCACTTACCCTGGCAGCAGTTTTCCACTGAGACTTTATGTCCATCTCTGTGGGTTTCATATTGATGTGAATTGGAGTCATCGAGTGTCTACAGTTGCCAAAGTACAAGCCCACTGTGGCATCTGGTAACTCTATTGGTCTTCCTTTTGGGCTCTGCTTTACTGAGGTGTTGTGTACTACTACAAGATTCAGAAATTGATCCTTCTTTTTTGGCTTAAAGACTTAAGAGTGGAGAAAAAATGTATAGATTTGCTTTGTGAAAAGATGGAGAAAGTATTTCTTCATCACTGTGTGAAAACGTCATGGTGTTGTCTGAGGTCAGTCCATGAAATTATCATGTTCCTTGCTTTAATTCTACACCCTGTTTTTCTTGCAAATTATCTGGCCTCAATAATTGCTTTTAAACTCATACATATATATATGTTCGTGTGTGTATATTTAATGAAGAATGCCTTGAAACTCTAATTAGGGCTGCTTGACTCCAAAGCAGTTTACATATCACAGGCTTACACAGCTATCAAACAGATGCTTCTCCTTTTTTTTCATTCCACTGACATTTTCATTTTCTCTGCATATTTTGAGGACTGAGCAGTGATGTGTTTTGACTCCTGAGGCTACAGACGATATCAAAATGAGGATTAGAAATGAAGCTTTACCTGTCAATTAAGTTGTTAAGCTTGTCCTCCGCAGCGTCTACACTTTGAAATGGCCTGTTTATTGAATTTGAAATAGTTTTCATTCTTGACCTTGTTTAAATTGAATGGACAGTTCTAATTATAATCTTCAGAGTTTTCAACTGCAACATATGGTTTGCATATAGAGTTGTGGATGAGGGGCTCGACTGTTTATTGAGCTAAACCACTGTTAAATATCTCAGGAGGGATTGACATGTCAGGCACTGAAAAAAAGCAGAAATCACCAGTACAGATATTGGCCATTTTTGTCTTTTCACATCACTCCATCCAGGACATCTGCTCTTGAGGGACACCTGAGAAATGAACTGTGATTGTAGGGTCCAGTTATTGGTGAGGAACAAGTCACCACTTTAAATGGTTGCATTGTGCCAGTCTTTGCATGAAAGCAACATTAAAAAAAAAAAAAAAAAAAAAAAAAAAAAAAAAGTTAACAAAAAAAAAAAAATCTTGATAAACTTTTTCCCCCCATATTTTTCTCTCTCTTAACAAAAAAAAATTAACATTCACCG
>JANIJG010015880.1:4568-21025 GCA_024611175.1 Megaceryle torquata
AAAAAAAAAAAAAAAAATTCTAAATGCTAATCAAACAGCTTCTGCTTTTGTTTATAAAAAAATTAAACCAAGATATCTCAAAGTAGAGTCATTCTACAAATCCACCAGTGCCTGAATTTATACCACTGTATGCACAGCAGTGCACAGAGCACCTGGTAATGCCCAAATCAGGAATTTCCATAAATCAATAACCTGTGTTTTAAAATGTAATTTTGTCCTTGCTTGTTCTTGTGTCAGAGAAGTACTAAGGCTATCACCAGGTCATTAGTAAAACCATCAACACGGCAAACAAGTAACTTGGTGTCACATTGCAGAGCTCTAGGGAATCACGGTGACAAACAAACCAGCTTCAGATTAATCCGGCATACTCACCAAATAAAACATCAGTTATTTCAATTCACCAGCCCTACAGCATTTGTCAGGGCAGTGTTCAGAACACTCCCTTCCCACCCCCACCAATTTCTCTTTACAACCTGTTAAAATAACACGGTCTACAATTACAGAGTCATTTGTTATGCATGATATAATAGACTGCAAATATAAAAAGGCATTATCATTACTTTTGTCCTTTGTTCTTCCAGGCCAGAATATTGCATAGTTCTTTACTTTGACATTTATTGCTTTTAGATTAGTAATAGAATGGTTTGTGTTGCTCATTATCTTGAATGATGATAATATTAGAGTTTGGGGAGCCTGCGTTCCCTGTTAAGTAAAGTAAAGGCTTCATATAATTTACCAAAGGTTATTACTGGACAATTACCCACAATACAGTTCAAGTCTAATAAACGTTAGCCACATTCACTCTTAAATACCACATCTATAGTATGGTTTCTAGGAAACTGCAGAGAACGATTTATGTTGTCTATGTGCGTGTGAGGAGGAGTGTTTATACATGCATATGTACATACACATTTTTATATGTATTTTTAGTGTTTACTAATGGGTGCCCTCGGGGAAAGGATTTAATTCAAAGCAGCACCTAGAGATACAGCTGGGACTCTGAGCAGTGAATGGGAAGGGAGGGTGGCTAAGGTAAAACCTCAGTTTTCTCCTTTACTATCAGAAATAAGGGAGTAATTCCAGATTTAAAGCAATAAAAATTATATCATATTTTGGGCTAAGATTTACATAAAAACTTATATAACAGACTAATATATTAAATTAATTGATTTGCAGGGCATGAAGTTCAGAGTCTGATTTCATTCCTCCATCCCTTTTAGCTCTGACTAGTTGGTATCCCATCCTGACCAGCAGCAGGACCCTATTCTGGATGGGCTTCACTGCCTGTAGCCTGTAAATGGCTCCGTCCCTGTCAAGGGTGACTGAGGGTTTTACACCTGGGAAACTTGACAGGTTGGGAATCCTTGGCAATCCAATTAATATCTGAGACTCGTAGATGCTTATATCTGTATGTGTGCACAGACAGACACATATACAAACACTCACCATTATTATTCTTTTTCCTGTTCCCTTTCTGCTTGGTGCTCCAGTTTGCCTGCAGCCATTTATGTTCAATTTATGTTCATCAGTTCATTTCTCTAGCAGCAGCACTTTCAATGAAATGTTTCTATTTGGTAGCAAGTAATAGTAGCTAGAGTTATTTGCCCTATGAATCTCGGTAGATTAGTTTTTGTAATTTACATACATATCCAATTTCTACCAATTTTCATTGACAGTTTTCTCTTTGGACTTTGTTTCATTTCTATTTTTGAGCTGTAACATTGTTGCAGACTTACAGCTCTCTGTAAACTTTATTATATGTTCTGCATTATTATAGTTATCTAGTAATGCAAAAGTCAGAGAAAAACCTTTAACTCTAAATATTAAAATAGTCTGCAGAAAATGGAGTTAATGTTTCATGAAATAAATGTCATAATACAAAAAACATATTTTAATGGAAATTTGTTCAAAGCCACAGATGTTTCTTTTCTGACTAACATCAGTTACTATTCTTCATATGAATCATAAACCCCAGACATATTAGGTCATCTGGTTCATCTCTAAGGCAATAAATAATTTTAAAACTACACAGATTTGCAGTTATGATGAGCTGACACGAGATGGGTATGAGCCTGTGAATATAATTGTAGACAGCTGACATACCTGCGATGGGTTTGCTCTCAAGAGGGAGCATATTGATCGCTGGTATTTCTGATGTTGTTAGAACAAGATAAGCTGTAAACCAAGATAATGCTTTTCCATGCTGTGCTAGAAACACTCAGCAGATGTTCAGTTGAAGCAAAGAGAACCACACAATTACTGTTATTAGATCACTTGATATTATAATGGGTGGACAGGTATAGGCAGGAACTGAACACTTGCAGAGCTGAGCAGGTTTGCTCAGCACAGACCCAATCCAGTCTTCACTCAGGGTAAGGGAAGGCTTTCCAGGAGCTGCTGTGAAATTTCAACAGGACTCAACATACACAGGCAGAAGCTGCACAGAGCCATTTCAGAAGCACTTCACCCCTGCACACAGTAAGCATAGCCCCACATCTTCCACCTCATGAACAGCTATTGTCCAATTGGATGCATAACGTCTAAACGTGTTTAGTGCAGGGCACAGCTCAGTGACTACAGCTGTGGCCACACTGATGCCTGATAGGATTGTGGACTTGCAAACTCTGCAGTTTTTGATAAAATCTGGAAAGCATCAGGTGCTGCTTCAGCAAGGGGTGCTGGGTGCCTGGAGAAGGAAATGAGCATTGCCCTCAAAGTCTCTCTCCCACACTGGCAATAAGACAGAACACGTTTGTGAGCATTTTCAAAATAGCCTGAGCAACTTAGATACATAAATCCCATTAAAATTAAACCAATGTACTTGGTACTTCCACCTGCTTTCAAGATTTCAACTTATTTTTAAAAAGCACAATGGCAATATACATAATGAACTGGCCTAGCCTTTCAACTCTCCTTGTCCTCTGGGCTAGAAATCGTGGGTGAATTCAACTGTGCAGCAGAGATACAAGGTAGCAGACAGCCTTCCCATATGACAGAATAAATTAATTCCTCCAGGTTTGTATATCTTGACAAAAAAATATGAACTTTTTCCTATACGGCTACCTTTCAATAAATGAAAAAGACAGTACAAAAATGTGTGTTCAAATGCAAGCAGTAATAAAAGCGGCTACATTTTGATGAACACTGTCACATTCAGAGGAGCAACAGAAATATTCAGCTGTGCAGTTTTGATAATATAGCATGCCCCAAAGAGGCTTTTCTTCCCCAAGCTCGGGTAGAATGCTCATAAAGTTGGAGGGACTGAACAGGATCTCATAAATGAGCTGCACATAGCCTAAAACTCAGCTAGGAGAGAGTAGTCACTGTGGATTCTCAGCAGCCAAGCTTAAGTCACCAAAAACTGGAAACCATGCAAGGGCAAGTACTATTGATGAAGTCTTCTCCCCCAGTGGATACTGGTGATGACTGTGTTTCAAACACCAATAATCACAACATTTGTTCAGTATGATACAAGCTTTGAATTACATTATTGGCAAACACCTTTCTAGTATTTGCCCCTACACTGCCATTTGGCATCTAGCCATCTGGTCTTGCAAGTGCTCACTTCTTTGTTTTTCCTTTCCACTGTCTGTAATTATTTCCCCAATGACCTAGCAAATGTAGCAAAGTTCTCAATCTAAAGTGACCTTGATGCACAAGTACATTTTCTCTTTGTCTTGTGCAGTCCATCTTAAATGCAAATTCTGCTGATAGGCTATATATTCATTTTAGTTTATTCACATTTTTGTTAGCAGTTTATCTTAGCTCCTAAAGGAGCTCTATAAGGAGATCATCACTCAGGGAAATATTTAAAAGATTGTACCTTTTTCCAGGGCTCAGCCAAAACCTTGCACCTTGGCTGCAGGGAGTTTCTTGCTTTTGGTGCCAAAGCAGAGTTTTGAATTTCCTCCTCTCTCCTCTCCAAGACATTTTCTAGTGCTATGCTTATCCTTAACCCATTCATATGGTTGTTTAGAACAGCAGAGATACTAGTTCAAATCTGTTTCCTAGGAGAACCCGAGCCTACACTTTTTCCAGGCCACAAAATGTAACTAACTTGTCATAACTGTCCTGAGGTGCTCATTTTAGTGCTGCTTTTCAAGATAGTCCACTTTGTATGGAATAATTTCAAATGCCATTTTTCTCTGGTTGAATTAACTTAATTACATCCTATTTAAAAAGCAGCACGTTAAATTCAATTATTAAGAGTTCAGGCTCTTCTGATACACAGTATCAGCCATGACACATGAAATAACATTGTTGGCACCACAGCCAAACACCTCTACCACTACAAAGCGATCACAATATCGGCTTCAATTTACTATGGAATAAACATGAACACACACCCCTTTCTTAACTACAAACCCCTGAAGGAGCAGAGCTGTAGAGGAACACCTGCTCTGCTGACTACAGGAGTTCATATTTAGTTCCAGAGAACTCCAAAGGACTGAAATCTGAAGGCAAGGGCTTCCAGAGCTTGTAAGTTCTGCAGCAGCATGTTTTTGAGTCTGTGCAGTTCACTATCCCTGAAGACACTCTTCAGCAGGTACCAAGCCAGCACTGCTGTTGCACAATTTTTCCTCAGTGGGAAAAGTCAGAGTATCCTATCCATTTATTCTAATCTACACAGTTACCTAAATTCCTGTCTTATAAATTCATTTAGGAACAAAAGCATCAACCAAAATATGCCTGCAGCTGTTAAACACATGGAACAGTAGTGCTGCACTGTGGAGCTGTGTGGACTGGTAATGATTTTTGTCTTGCAGGATAGGAGCCTAAATTCTGAGCTAGACAAACATACTGGGAATTTAAGCAATGCTTTTTTGCCATTTGCTGTCAGTTTAAAGATTACATTAAAATGATAAGGGTCTATTAGTCACTATCAAAATAAAATATCTAGTTATGTATGTTGAGTAAGCAGTGGTATAAGCAGCAAATTACAGTGCTTACATATGAAAAAGCAATATGCTAACATATATCCTGATGTAATGAGTCTTGAATAGGAGTCTTACAACTGGAAAGAAGTTTGTCTTTCTGAGGGAAACATATTGAAGTCTGGATGGAAAGAAAAATATTTTCATTCTTTGAAGAAATAAGTCTTTTCTTGAAGATTTTTGAGATCCTCAGAAAAGAAAACACATATTTACCCACTGGGGAATTTTACTGTACTGTGCCTGAATGAAACATTTTAAAGTCTATTATCCTTCACGGATTTTTATTTTTTTTAAACAATGAACAAAACATTGTTATCACATGTTTTTTAGTCTTATTCTTGTTACAGAAACAATTGCATAAAGCTAATAAACTTTTACCCTTTTAGCTTTTGCTGGTATCTATTAATCTTTACCTGCTCAGAAAAAAAAAAAATATGAAACAGACAAGCTAAACAGTTGTTCTGAGTAAAGTAAATGATCCCTCAAGCAGACACACATATTTAGGTCCTTCTCCCATGCAGGCAGCCAGTTTCAGGGCTGCTGTGATGCCAGCAGGGCAGGGCTGATCACATCACACAAGATAAGTCCTGTCTTGAAGAGCACTCTTATGAATGATTGCCTCTGCCTTGGGGTGTCAGCCTGGGCTGCTACAATTGTCACTGGGAAGAAACAGGCTTTTTTTGTGCCCATTTCGCTACCCTAAATTACAAGCTAACTTGTTGTCCAAAGAAGTTCAGGTGAGTCATTCCCTAATGCTTATTTCTTGTCACTGACAATCTGTCAAGAGGTAAGAAAACCAGTTGTAGAGCTACATCTACTGTAGATTCCTGAAATTCTGTGAAATTAATTCTGCCAGATATGAATTTTTATGAGTGGTATTGACTCAAAAGATCAATGACATTAAGAAAGACAAAAAGCTGTTATTTCTATTTGCTGTAGATTCTGGATTAAGTTTTGATTCTAACCTCCTTCTTGTGGATATTCAAGAAAGTATAATCTGTGTGAAAATTAATGGAAAATGAACTACTGCCTTATAACCAAGTGAAGCAGGAACACAGATCCGGTTGTCTAAAAAATTGATTTGTGCTGCATACTGAATGCAGTTCAGGGAGCTACAGTACATCATAGTGAGGGACAGAAGTGGATGTTTTATAGACTTTTTATGCTTAAATAGATAGTACCTCCACTTGAGCATAAGGTGTGTGAAAGCTGCTGGGTTTGATCCTGCAAGGACTCCCTTGTACTAAATTACTTCCATTTTAATTGGTGATGAGAGGATAGACTCACAAATCTATTCTCACAGGTCAATATTACAATAGAAGATCTGCATGGAAGAAAGTCTCAAAAAGGCACGTAAATCTTACAAGTCAAAGTAAGCTATCTCCTATTGAGCCTGTATGGTACTGTCCTGGTTTGAGTGAAAACAGAACTGTTTCTGTTCCGTGATTTTGCTTTTCAGTTTAGTTCTTCTAACTAACTGCACTGTCTGAAGTTAGCAGCCTGTTTGCACAGACAGTGCTGCTGGCAGTGAGAACACCCCATGGTTAGAGTTACTACCAAGGAGTGGGGTGCAGACCAAGGCCACTGCTGGATCTTGTGTACCACATTGGGGGGTGCAGGAAAGTGAAAGGCTGCACCTGCAGGGAGGAGCAGACAGGGCAGGTGACCCCAAACTGACCAACGAGGTATTCCAGACCATATACATCATATTTGATATAAAGCTGAGGGATCTGGAGAGTCTATAACTTGCTCACTCGCTTGTCACCTTCTCTCTGGGGGCTCCCATGCTTTTCTCCCCTCTTGGACTCCTTTGCCAGCTTTGCTATGCTTGGCTCAGGTCCTCTTTCAGTTCCTTCCTTGGAGCATCCAAGGAGGACTGTGTCTGTTCTGCCTTCGATCCCAATTGGTATGTTCCTGAATCCAGCAGCAAAATCCAGCTCCTGAGCACAGCTCCCGTCTACTGCAGGCAGGGTCCAGTCTGGGACTCCCCTGGTGCCTGCTCCACAGCATCAGTGGTAACGGTGATGTGGTTACCATCGGGGGAGTGGGTTCAACACTGGTTTTCTATATATTTATACATATTTTATTATTATTATTATTCTCATTCAAGCTGTTCTAGTTTCCTTTTCTAATCGCTCAGTCTCTCTCCCTTATTCCCTTTCTCTTCCCCTTTGGGGAGGGAGGGGGGTTAACAGAAAGCATCTGTTATTGGTCTAAGGGGCTGCCCTGACCCTAAACCATGACAGGTACCAAACTCCTCTACACAGCATCTCAAATTTGAGACAATACCTGAAACATTATGTCTACTTGGATGTGGGAGAAGGTAGGGAGCTGTGCAGCACCCTGTCCCTCCTCTGTTCCCACTGCAGACAAAGAGGCAGCCAGGGAGCTATTGTCAATGGATAGGAGGTTTGTGGAAGACCCACTCACATCAATGGATTACATCAGCAAAACTTTTTCAGGTCTTATGTACCAGCCTGATATAGTTAAGTTTGTACCCTCCCTAGGCTCAGCCTAGGGGAGCACAAGTACATGGAGCAAGGCTTGGGTCTCTCAGAAGTGAGCTGGGGATACAGTCGCTTCTGCAGCACACAGAGCTGTACAGAAGAGAGGGGGAAAACTGGGAATTCACAGCATGGAGCTTAGTGACTTTATTTCCTCAAAAAGCAAGGAGAAGAAGAGAAGAAAGAAAGCCCTTCTTAGGAAAATACCTGATGACACAGCATTAGGCTGAATGCTTCTGCAATCATTATTGCTTTATTTACATTTCTCAAACACCTTGCTGTTCTGCAGGGGTCAACTTCTACCCCAGACAACAGACTAAAGCTCAGCTATTCCTTATCAGTATGTACAAGAGAGCTGAGCCACACTATGAAAGCTACCTTCCTAAATAGTCATTTGACTCTGAAAAGCAGAGAAAGACTTTACAGATGTGATGTCATTAATTCTGTACAGTGTATCCCTGAAAAAGGGAAAAAAAGCTCAGGCTTCTGCCTTTCTGAATCATCCGTTTGGCTGCCAAGAAATTTACTTACTTTATGCTGATGCTACCATCATTTATAAAGCCACAACTATGGAAAGGACTCTTTCTGGGAAATGGTCATTAAAATCAGAAAACTCTACCTGAACATATGACACTGTAAGACAAATGGGAAAAATATTGAAGTTCTTATATAGACTGCATCCCTTTCTGTTCTAAGGTTGACCCATAACTTCATACTAAGTAGCAAGCCTTTAAAAGAAACTGGCAGAAGCTACACTTTCTCATCACCGTTCTCATGAATTTTTTCAACTTAGTATAAAAAAAATATTCTGAAACCTGGCTTTTAATTCAATATACAACAAACAATCGTAAAATCTAAATATGAATCTTGCTTCTTCAAAACTTTTCCATTCAGTTTTATTCAAATTTCCATTTAAAATCCCATTCTTTTACAATCCTGACTTACTCTTCTAGACAGATAAGTCTAGAAACATTGGCACTGCTTCAGAAAGAGGTGTGTGAGTCTTCCTACTGTTCTTAGTTGTGAGAAAAGAGAAATATACCTGGAGGGACATCAGCTTAATAGCAAGAAATCAGAAAGTAGATAAGACAAATTATTCTTTTTTTTTTTTTTTTCTTTTCTTGTGTTTTAGTTGTTCTTGCTACACATATCAGTATTAACGCATCTTCTCCTTCAGCCTACCATGGTTTTCTGTAAAGCACAAAGACCCTTCTCTTGCTTCTTTGCTTTTTTTGTGAGACACTAAGAAAAAAGGCACAGCAGTAGCAACATGAAATCCAGTAAACCTTTTGATCTCCATAGCTGAAACATAAAGGCAGGGAAAAGAGCATGCACACTACCTCAGTGAGATTACTCCTACAGGGCAAATATAACTGAACTATATCCCAGAAATATAACCCAAAGCAACACTATATTAAACAGACATAATAGAGCTGATGAGCTTCTAAATTCACCAAGGGGTGATATACTGTCCTAAGATGGTGTATTTTATTATTGTTGGAGGGATGGATAACTGCTATCACTAGAATAAATAAAAAATAACAATATTTTTTCTAAAATCCCACAGCAAAACAACCAAACCTCCTCTTAATCCATTTTTACAGTAAAAGTAGCTTTTTATACCTAAACATTATTAGACAGGTAAATTCATACTACTATTTCTCATACACACTCTCACTCATGCATGTGTCTATGTATAATATATATGGAGTTCACATACTAGGGAACAACAAAAAAACCCAAAACAAACAAACAACAAACAAACAAAAAAACAACCAAACAAACAAAAACAAAAAACCAACCAAAAACATGTACTCTTGTGAAAAGCAAAAAGCAACACCATAAAAGAAATGAAAGCTTCATTTGCTGCTTTCTGGCACAAAGACATTGAAATAACTTCTTGGGTGCTCTCCTTACCAAAAAGCCCCATATGGTATGCAAGGACTAGAGTTTCTGAAAACAAGTCTGTTCTTCATGTACAATGGAGATTTCTGGAAACCTTTTCCTTTACAATGACACACCAGTTCTGTCTTCCTCCTTCTCTTTCAGCTGATGACTTGCAAACTTGTAAATATGGATCTTTCATAGCAATTTTATCTGTTACTACTTTTTTTTTTCTTTTTTTTTTTTTTTTTTTTACAAAAAAACCCAGATATTGTGCTTAAGCTTTAGAAACAAATCAGGCTCACTTGCTTCTTTTTGCCAAGCATAATTTAATTTCTTGAGTCACTACATTGAAATTTAGCAGCCTACATTAGGTCATCCATCAGGCCAGAAATTATAATCCTGCATCTAGGCTCTCTTTTCCTGTGTTGTTCCTGTGATTCCACACTGAATATGTTATTTGTTATTCTTTGTTCTAAAGTCATGAATTGCTTAGCAATGACTAATGACCAAATTCACTTTTCCTATCTATCAGCTAGGGATCATGACTGGTGGCACAAAACACGCAGGACGTGAAATAAACTTCCCAATTTGCAATGATCTTTACATAAAAAGAAAGCCAGAATAGTTATCCCAGGAGCTGTAGTGTACTTGCACTTCCCATTTCAAAGGCACTTTCTCTTCTTTAAAGAGAAAGTCCATTAAGTCCAAGAGTAATGCATATATCCACATTGCCTTGAGTTTTGCTGTGCTTGGTGGCATACAGGATAGTGCTTATAGTTCAGGTGCAGTCTTACTTGAACAAGGCAAATCTAACATGTAAGCCCAAATTGCAATATGTTCACATTTTCTTTTCTTTTATGCACACTTGAGATTTAACTTACCTATATAACTGTTCACAGGCAGATCTGAATTATTCACTATTTTTTATTATTCTTATTTTACGCAGTCTTTGCATAACACCCACTGATTTATTAAGAAAATAGTTTTACAAATACTATAGGACTGTAAAGCTGGAAGAGCCCTCCTACACTGCCAAATCCAATCTTTCACTGTTATTAGCAAACAGGCATCCATGTTACAGTCTTCATTTTCACACACATACTTCATGAAATTTTCTTTCAAGGATTAAAATTCTTTTTTGTCTTGTAGAAAGGCAAACTCTGAAAGACAGCCATGCTCATGAGTATCTCCTATGTAGTTAGCTAGCCAGAACCTCATTGCTTCAATCTGATGTTTTAGAAGACTTCCTGATGTTGACAGAGCTGAGCCATCTGCTTGCTACCCATTGAGGCTGTAGGGGACTGACCTCCTGGCACATTACCGAGCTGACCTCTCTCAAAGTGATGTTTTGTGGTTCTGAAATTGCCTGATCACTTCCATATTTTTTTCTCAGGCCATGTAAAATAGGGTTAAAAGCATTATCTAGGCAAAAAGAAGATTAGTCTCTCTTTCCGTTCTATGCTGAAAAGGAAGTTACTGCAAGCCATATGGCTACTATTCTACCACTCCAGAGATCGCCAAAACACGATTCCAGCAGAAGTCGATGAACAAACATTGACTATCTGGAAGGAAAATAGGATGCAGACACCTCTGTGAAGGGTTAATTCTATCACTGCTTTCTACCTTGAAAGAATCTACCCTTTGTTCTGAGAATAGAGATATATCCTTACAGCACTTCCACTTCTATTTAGCAGCCCAGCCTCAACAGGATGAACAGTAAGTTGCAAGCCGTTTCACATCATCACCTCTCCTTATCATTCCAGTCCAGTGGCTGGAACACTCTCCTGAAATCAGAAATACAGCTGTCCTCTCTCGTTTCCACTAAATCCCAGGCAAACATGATAGCAACTTTCCCCACTTAACTCCAGTGAGTGCTTGCATCCTCATGGCACAGCCTGCATTCCTACCCCTGCTGCCACAAATCCATATCTCCCCAGAAACATAAAGCCTTACTGCACACTGAAAGTACAAAGTCATTAAAGCAAGGTAAATGAAACAGGAAGGTTTTAATGCCCTTTGCCCCAGACAGTCTGGAACAAGGTATCCCATTTTTTCAGGTAAGTGACAGCACTGACATATTTAAAAGGTTGGACATATTTTTTACCTAAAGTGAAGCGAGAATCAGTTACTCCTCATATGTTAATACAGTTAGCACTAAGCAATATCAAAGTCCACGGGTAGGGTGTATGTGTTTGCTTCTAGTAATGAATTTACATTTTGTATCATTTTTGTGGTAGATTTTGTTAAAAGGGCGATTCTCTTGATAACAATTTTTTACAATTTACACAGCCATTGAGATAAGGAAAGGAAACAATACTCTACTCATTGAAATGAAATCTTTACAGTGATATTACAGCAGTCATTTGTTGTGGCAGGAATAACAAACCACAAAACCAATAAGAAATGGCTTTATATTAAGTATCATATTAACACAGAATTTGCAAAATTTTGACCCAGGTAATCAGATATACTGGCTGCTCTCAGACAAACAGGGTCTCAGTCCTGCAGGGATCTTCTTTATAAAAGACTGTAGTGACAGACAACTCCCATGCAAAGTTGGTGCAATTCTGTATAATCTAAGACTCTTCTGGCTGAGCTGTCACATGGCACTGGGTCTCTTAACAGACACAAGAAGGCACTACAGAGTATAGTCAATGCATAAGTATCAGCTATCAAGAATAGCATACAACTCCTAAAGCGAGTTATCAGGGTAGTACATCAACATATATTTTAAAATTTCACCCACAGCTAAGATCACCTTCTGAAATAGAGGTATAACTCTATGGAATTGCCTCACTTTCTACCATTGCTCATTCTCTAGTCCAAGAAAGTCCATTTCCAGACAGACAGGACCTCCTATGTTCTCACCATAATTTATCAAGACAATTCTTCAGGACATTTCACAAGTTTTGGTGTGGTTTTCTTTTGGTTTTGGTTTTTGTTTTTGGTGGTTTTGTTTTGGTTTGGTTTTTTGGTTGGGTTTTTTGGTTTTTTTGAGAGTGAACGAAGCCATTATTTTAAATACTAAGCTACAATTTATAAAGGTGTCTATATTCCTTTCAATATTTGCCATACAATATTTCTCTCATAAGATACAGTAGCTATAATGACGGATGTATAAGAGATGCTCTTGGCAGAACATTTGGCCTTTTGCAAACATCTCTTCATAGGAATCCTTGTTTGCTGCCAATGGCAGAGAATGAAATCTGAAATCTGGACTCAGACAGAACTTGGCAGACTCCAGATGGAAACACAACCCACCGTCTGCCAAACCAACACCCTAACAGATTATGCTGTTACCCTTTCTCTCTGATGGTGTCCACCAACAGCCTAAACAAATGAATTGCCTTTGTGCTCTTCATAAAAGAAGGCAATAAAAATTATTTGTGCTGCTAAAATGAGCTTCACCTGCCCTGCACTCACATGGGAACTCTATGTTCAAGCTTTTGTGTTCATTTCATCCTACTGGATAAGATTGTATTTGTGAGGCTTTGAGCAAGTGTGCTCAGTGTTTTTAATAGGACAAAGATGTAGCACAGAACCAGTTATGAAAGGCTTTATACTGGTTTTGTCATCAAGGTTTTTAGAACATTAGTGCAGCTTTTTTGGCTTTACCCTTATATTTAAATCCAGACAGATGTTATTAGCAGGTTAGATTGGTAAGTTCCTTGGTAAAGTACATTGGTGAAATTGCTTTATATTTGCTAAACAAAGTCATAGACCTGTCAGCAGGATGAGTTATGGGAGCTGCTTGACTTGCTGGAAAATGCCCCAAAGAATAATCAATTGCCTAACTGTTTGAATTTGGTTTTTAACATGGCTGATACATTAATGCGTTTCTAATGCAGTGCATGCAGTATTGCTTTTAGGAAGATGAGACAGTCAGAGGGGTAAGGAGGAAGGGTAGATTTTAGCTAAGCCATCAGAGTTAATCCCATATTCCTGCTTCCCTCTTTCTCCTGCACTCCAAAAGGGCAAACTCAAATTGATGTAATAACACAATATACCAACACAAATTGATATAGAAAGTGAAATAAGCTATTACAGAAGAATGTATATTTCATATTGTTTAACTGCAACCAACTATAGGTATATATACTATTGCAGTTAGGTCAGTTACAAAAAATATTTTAAAATCTTCCAACAAACCTAATATGTCACTAAAACTTACCAGTCATGAGGCTGGAAACCCCCCAGTTAAGGCCTGAAAAAATGAGTACTACTGATGTTCCAACAAGTCAAATATTCTTTAGCTTTTCAGTTGGCCCTGGAAAGTGACAAAGCTCTGGTTTTGGTGATATTGTTCTGACCTCAGCTTTCAAAGATGCTGCCATCTATCCATGTCAACCTGAGACTGCAATTGAAAGTTGATGCTGGCTTGTACTGTGGCATCAGGTTGGCATCAGTATGAATTTCCCCTAGTCCCAGAGGACTAAACATGAACTCAGTTGGTGCTGTTTCATCTGTCACCAGACATCCTCCCTTCAGAGCCTCATTAGCTGTGTCCTGTGCTGAAAAAGCTAGGCAAACAGCTTCCCAATAAATCCAAGCCCTAATGGATGAGGATGGAGTAGATCTTTTGCAGCACTTAGCAATCAGAGTCATGCCTTTAACAGAGCTACATACTCTGCAATATTGAATGGAGGTTAGTGGAGAGTCTGAAAGGCTCTCCACTCTCCTAGTTTTTTTAGAGTAGAGCTTTTGCACTTTGCTTTCCCCACCCCCACCCCACTTCCTTCTTGAAAACAAAACAAATAAGGCAGTAGCTGTGTTGTTAAACTTATGAAGAAAGGAACTTGGATAAAACTTGTCTATTGGCCAATGGCCACAAGGACAGCCCACTCTACGCTGACAGCAAGCTGAGGAATATGTTCTTATACAGCAATATGACTATAAACTCAGGATGAAAGGATAAATCAGTTGGAAGGAACCTCAGAAGGTCCCCAAGAACCTGATGAACAGCATCCTCATGCACAGTACTCCATTGCAATCAGTAGATTCACTGTGAGGGACTTGATTGGTTACAACACTTATAACTGAATGGCAGTGTTTGCAAAACAGGTTTTCAAATTCCAGTCTGATACAGCAACAAATCACAAACAGACAAGTACCAGCCACAATCACTGGCAAGAAGTTTCCAAGAAGGACCAATGAACACAAGAAACAGGCACAAGGAACAGCAGCCAGCAGATGAATTCAGTTTCAAATAATGTTCAGTTTGTCCAAGGCCTGTGAAACCTTGTTCAGTACCAGCCAAAGACAAACTATTTCCCATTTTAATGGCAAACTGGTCACTGGGAGGTGTTATGTAAAAGACATGGCATTGCTCCCTTTGCAGCACAGCTGGTAGGTATGGATAGCATTCAACACTCCAAGTTTTCCAGCAAACATTGTGTTAATGTCTTCACAGAAAGGACTTACATTCCATGTCAGTTAGGGTATGTTTTTCTGTGACAATCAAAAGAAAATCTGTATCACAGCCAAATAGCTACCTTCTTTCATTGTGTTGGCAGCTCTCCCTCTTATCTACGGGCCTGTGTCTTTGTTAGGTTCATTTTCTCTGTGTGCAATAGAAATTTGGTCTGCTGTACTAATAAAACAGCTAGTTCTGTTCTGCCCTTGGCAGCCAAGATACTGCAGCTCCCCAGTGACTGCTTTTTTTCTTCTCCCATTCCCAGGCAGCTATAGCATTCTGCTTGCCATCCAGAATAGATCAGTGGTTCTCTTGGTTTAGATTTAACTTTTTTATTATTTTCTCTCTTTTGGGAATATGAGCTTAACAGCGTTTGTTGAAGACAGAACTATTAGCAAGTCCAAGCTGTCTCCCTTTATTTCTGACCACCTATTTCTGGGATGTATTTTTCAGCACATTTTGTTCTCAAGTCAAACAGGTATTCTCATTTATAATTCCTGTAACCAGGATTTCTTTTTCCCAGCTGACTGCTGATACACAGTGACATTGTTCTGGACCTATCACTCACTAAATTATTTTCCAGCACATCCAAATGCACATAGTTTTCCATATGCCCACAAACGCTCAAATATCCATTGGTGTGCACACATCCCAAACTGCTGACTTTCAAACACCTGGGTTACTCTTAGCAGTGAAGTCTAACCTCTCCTTTAAGTATCCACTCCTCTAGCAAGGACAACTGCATCAAGTACATGACAGTTTGCTTGGGAATAGGAACCACTTGCACACAGTAGAGTTTAATTCACCTTCATAAGTCAACACGCTAGGAAAGAGGGGAAAAAAGAATCACTTAAAATATCCAGTCTTACAGCACTGGCACAAGAGCATTGATTTTTGCTGCATCCCATCTTACTTTTATGAGTGTGTCAACTAGGTAATTTTGCATCATTTTCTGTTGTTCTAGTGCTTTCCATCTTAAGTAGCCATAGGGGTATGGGGCTTAGGATGGGGTGGACTTGCAGCAGGGAAGGAAAAAAAATTGAGTTAGGATTGATTAGGGTTCCAAGGGGACCACTCACAGCTGGCAAGCTACTTACTGCACTTGTAACACCAGTTTTCAGATGGTATAGCAAAGGGAATGGATTATTTTCCATATCTGCTTCCTACATCACCTCATATGATCTTTACATTCTGCCAAAAATAAATACAATTGTCTTCATTTTCTACCGTACAGATACAGAGATCTCACAACCTGATCTTGAGAGAAATGAAATAGTTTGCAAACTTACCAATAAGGGAATGATATATTTTCCTTCCAGAAGATACACTCAGAAGGCATGCAAACATATGTTTAACCTAAAGGTTTTAACCACCATGGAAATGAAGGCATAGAAGAAGCACCACCATTAATGCTTTGATCTTAACTAATTTAGTTTGCACATATTAAATTACCCATAAGTGTTGATGAAAGCAAAATGATAATTCTGGAGCACAATAAATGAAATGGAATTAAAAGTACCAGTGTAGTGGCACACCTGGGAGTTACATTTGTATAAAAAAAGTGATTCAGTAACAGTCTGGAGTCTAGTATCTAAAAAAAACCCAAACAAACAAACCAAAAACAAAACAAAAAACCCAAAACACACACACAAAAAAAACCAAACCAAACCAAACAAATGAAAAAAAAAAAAAAAAAAAAACAAAACCAAAAAAAAAAAA
>JANIJG010015880.1:21125-31699 GCA_024611175.1 Megaceryle torquata
ACCAAAAAAAAAAACAAAAAACCAAAAACACCAAAAAAAAAAAACCCAACCCAAACCAAACAAAAAAAAAAAAAAAAAAAAAAAAAACAAAACCAAAAAGAAAAAAAACCCAAACCCAAAAAACCTGGCATACCTTTTTAATTTGGCATAAACTTAAATTACAAAAATCTCAGAAATGTCTGATGCAGCAGCTTTTTCTTAATGGCACTACAACACAACTGCAGCCACCAAACAAAATTAATTTCCACCTGGTAAATCTGCATGTGGATGGAAACCTTTTCTTTCTATTTCATGTATCCATGGTTATAAGTGCAAATTTCCTCATGTTCTGGTCACTGCACACTAGTTAGAGATCACCTATCAAAACTAAGCAAAGCACTTTTGGCATGTAACACCATCTCATCTTTCCAGCAGCAGCGGTTTTTGCACATATACCATATAGTAAAAGAATAGTAGACCTGTTGTAAGCAATAGCAAATAAGGTTAAAGCTTAATATATAGCCTGGAAGATTTAGACATTTCTGTCCCTAGAAATACGATTAATAGAGCTTGCAAAGTCTCACCAAAAGAAAGGTAACTTTATGGCTCACTTCATATCAGTTACCAGCCACATCATCCAGTCCCACACAGGCAACCCTCACAAGGTCATTCTTCTCACAGATAGGAGAGAATTTAGTGTTGCCACATCTTAGACAACTATTCCTTTTCTTCCTCTTTTTCTTTTGCCTTACAGTGGACCACAGAGGCAAGTGTCAAGAACTGCATAGATCAGAGATGCAGGGACTAAGCTGTGGATGGTTTGGAAGACCAGAGGGGCAGTTGATCTGAGCAAAATAGAGAGGACCTGGTGAAGAGAGAGACAAAACTAGCTGGAAAAGAAACAAAGAGTATATAATTACCCTCCACCTCACTAATGCATCACAGAACCTTTACTGAAAGGCTCTTTCAAACCAACTTAGGTCCAAAGCTGACAGCTGCCCTAAGAACCTCAAGTGAATACTGTAAACCGGGAAGAAATCAAGTTGCGAGTATGTATTCACTGACTCTCCCTGAAGACAATGCTTTATAATGTCACCTGAAGGACACAGAAAGAGTGCAAAAAGATCACATTAATTACATTTAAAGGTAATACCGAAAATTAGGGCAGTATTTGTAGCTGAAAAAAAAAAATACATTTTCTAAATGCAGAAAAGAAACACTGTTTGTAGAATGTATTAATATGCCTATTTAAAAGGTGAATTCAAAACAAAATGGAAGTACAGGGCACAAGTAAGGTAGATTTGCTGAAAAAGAAAAAAAAATCTACTACAGCAATAGAAAATTAATTTAAAATAAGTTTGTAATTAAGCAGTCACTGAAACAAAGAGAAAAGGAAGTAGAAGCTTCCTACCCCAGGCAGCTCAGGTGCTTCGGAAGACACTTGCACTCTCTCTGGAGAAGCCCTGAGGATACCAGTTGTGTTTGTCAATGTATAACACTGCTGGGACCTTCAGGGGACACTGGTGAACCCAGGTGTAAGACCCTACATTGAATTCTCTGTCCTTCTACACAGATGACTTGAAGTGAGTAAAACATAAAAAAAAAGTTTAACAATTAACAAGAGCTTGAAAAGATGATTTAGGAGAATATTGAAAATAAAATGAAATGGCTTTCTGTTGGGTTGTATCACAGCTATTTACCAGTAAGCACTGAAAAAGAAAACAGTTACAATGAAGATCAATTAGATTAAATCAAAACCAGGAAAAGAAAAATTACAAAATCTGCATCAAACAATTTCTAACAGATGCAGAGAAGTCTGTCAGTAGAAATCATGCAGATGTCCTCAAGAAACCCATTTTTAAAAAGTTCCTAAAATTCCCTATGCCTGAAGGGTATAAAACAGAAAACAATCTAGTGCTATTGGGGACCAAGATAGATGACCTGTAATGTTTTGTTATGCCAAGCTTCTGGCACTTATGCTACCAAACAAACAACCACAAGTATCACAGCCAGAAAACAAAAATCCAATACCTTAAGGGTAAGTTGCAACATAACATCATACAGATGCAAAAAATACAGACAGTTGATCTTTTACTGTGGGTTGTTGAAAGAAAATGGGGATGTAATGATCATTTCTGTTGCTAGGGGAAATGGGGAGAGAGATATCAGGGGGAATACACCATCTATTTCTTGCATTCTCTCCCCAGACACCTGGCATAGGCCACTGATGGGGACAGGTGGGTCTTTCACCCACCGCTGCAGACATCATTTTCCTACATGTCACATCCTAGAGAAAGGATACATCAAGCCCAGCAATCAAATCATGCCCAAAGACTGAAGAGAAAAATTATCATGGGTCTGTTTCAAAGAAAAATGCAAGCTAATGTTATCCAGCTACTGACTTAAAGATGATAAGGAATATTAAATAGGCAAGAATCATTTGAGATGTGCATCTCTCTGGGGGTCTCCCATCTCCCATGTAAGGAGACAGAATGACACAGGAAAAGTTGTGGTCAACCCAAAACTGGACAGAAAGACACTCAAGGGAAAAGCTGAATATCTGCTCTGTTTTCTTAAAAACAAAACAAAACAAAACAAAACAAAAAAAAACCCCAACAAACAAAAAACCCACACCAAAAACACACACACACAAAAACCACCAAAAAAAACCCCTCCCACAAACACGGTAATTTTTTGTGTGCATATTTTCTCTACAGAAGTGTTATTTTACGTGCATATTGGCCACCATCTCTGTCACTGCTGAAATGTCAATGCCTCACAACTAGGGCTTACATTCAAAGGAAGGTCTTCAGCATGAAATAAAATTAAGTCATTTGGTTAAACTGAAAATAAATTACTGAATGACAAGCATCTGATATAAAAATAAAATGTGTTTTTTCCCCATGGACATCCAGCTA
This sequence comes from Megaceryle torquata, assembly GCA_024611175.1. Lineage (NCBI taxonomy): Eukaryota > Metazoa > Chordata > Aves > Coraciiformes > Cerylidae > Megaceryle > Megaceryle torquata. The sequence continues at coordinate 24,023 of JANIJG010015880.1, forward strand.
GTCACAGAAGCATACAAAACAGAGCTAGAAGGGATATCACTAGGTCAGCTAGTCCAGTCTTCTTCCTCAAGGCAAAAATCAAGTGTTCAAAAACCAGAACCTGAAAATTAGCCTTTGTTTTAATGTGCAGGTTTTCACTGTTTTTTATGTTGTGGTGACAAAAAAAAAAAAGAAAAAAAAAAGAAAAAAAAAGAGACCAGAACTGATTGAATCCATGTTTCAAAACAACAAATAAAATACATTCCTCTTGTTTCGGACTGGTATGTAAAAATCCTTCGAATTACCACAGTGAAGTGCAAGGGGTGTACAAAAAATGAAGAATACCTATCTAGGGAAAGAAATTAACGTTGTGAAATGAGTGATTTGTTGGATGCTGTGAGCACAAGCAGACACGAATCCTTTTCAGAAGCAGTCAGAAAACCTTACAATGGCTCATAAATCTAAAGCTGGGTAAAAAAAAACAGACAGGCATAAAGCAAGCACTTTAATAATGGGGGATCTCCCTCATACAAGGGAAAGAGATAAGCGTTACTGGGTAGTGCCAAACAACAGGCAGTTTAAGCTTCTGCTCAAGCATGTTGACAAAAAAGCTATCAGTTTTATCTGATCTGTTGAGAAGATCCATATTCACAACTGGTCTGTGACCAAAGGGACCAGATCATTCCCTGCTGCCACTGCAATGAAGCTGGGGATAAGAGTAAGCTATGCTTGGATGTTCATGCATATCAAGTTCATTGTAAAATCTGGAGCTATCTCCCTGGCTTAAGGCCTCATTCTGTCTGGCCTTAAATACTGACCATCTGCAGTGGGACTCCTTCCCAGGAATAGTATGGCTTTGAGATTCATCTTTATGTATTCCTTTCTAGCCAATCCTCTAAAAGACATGAAGTGCATATACTCGTACTTCAGTGAGAGGCTCACCACAATTCAAGGAAATAAAGGGGGTGGGGGGGTGACACCAGTGAAGTACACAGGGCTGCATCCATGTCTACACATGACTACATCCACATATGGTGGCCATCTGTGAAGCAAGAAAGTGGTGCCACATTTAGATGTCAGAAAAATTGTGAGGCAATGTCAAAAGGCTTGTAATCCACATCCTAAGGCAGCTGAAGGGAATGTGAGCCTCTGAATCACATATGTTTTAATCTCTCTTAATCTCTTTAATGCTCTCTCTTTCCCTCTCTTTCTGTATACGTATGTATTTCATGGTATGTAGGTATGGTTTTGTACATATATCTCACATTCTGGCATTGACACTGAAAATGTAGACTCTTAAGAAATAACTTCACTCTTTGATAACAGAATTGCTTTTCGTGTTCTATCTTACTAGGCAGCAAAACCATAGACTGTTTAGCAAATATTAAGACAAAGATGTTAAAGTAATAACAGAGATAATTTCTTTTTCCAATTTTATACGAGGACACTCTTTCACTCATCCAAACAAATTTTTTCATAAGAATAATGTCCTTTATAACTTAGACATTTTATTGCAGTACTCTGGGTATTTATCATTTTTGGGACAAATGGCAGCCAGAAGGCCTGCATACAAGCATTTATATATATCTTCATGACAGTATTGAGGAACAGCTATACCATACATATGGAACTTTTGTTACTTTTTTTCCCCTATTGTGAAATACAAAGATCCAGGAATCCAGTTAACTATTGGTTACTCATTCATGCCCTAACAATAATACCAAAAGCGACACCTGATTTTTTAGCTAAAATATTAAATAACTATTTTAAGATCATAGCAATCTTTACTTTTTAACATTCAACAAATGCCAAATTCAGTGAAAGTTGGTTACAATGTGAGTGAGGCTACCTTGGTATAAAAAGAAAGCCCTCCAAGGATTAGTATACCTGATTAAATAAAACATTGAACTGAATAAACTCAGAATGGAAACAATAAAAGGGAGAAAAAGTTCAAAGGAAGTTACAGAAAGTTACAGAAAGATGAATGAGAATAAATTATACAAGCATGGAGAAGAATTGCCACTCTGTTCACTTTCTTTGTCTCATTAGAGACTTGGAGAGAATTTTTAACATGCTGAGAGAATGGTCCAAGGTACACTGAGCTGTGCCAGTGAGATCACTGTCTTCCCTTATATTATGTGAAGTTAGTGTTCATGGAGGATGCTGGACATGCAGGACTCAAGAGTGACAACATCTTTATTCAGTTCATGGTCAAAGTAACAGAAACTGATAGTGACCTCTTTCACACACCCCATGTCACTATCATGCAACCTTGGTTTAATAGATCCCATGCTGGAGTGAAAAAAGCTTTTCACTGCTAGTTGTCAGTGAAGTGTATCTGTCAATTGGATCAGCTTGCATTAAATTATGGACAATCCATGTAAGCTAGAATCTCTTGGTAGTTTCACTTTGCACTAATGATAATTTCCAAATTATCTCTTCAAACTACAGACTTCTACCTTTATGAAGCAATGTAATTACCTATACTAACCTCCACTGCCACACTAGATATTTTTCAGCTGTTCAGACTAAAGTTTCATTACATAGAAGCTGTAGTAATAAGACTAGTTTCAAGCCTTAGCTAGCTTTAATTAAGACCAGTTTGCCCTGGCCACTCATTCCTGGCCCTGTTCAGCACTGTATCAGCCCTCGAGTTGTGCTGCCATGACCTCTTTTAAATCAAGTTAATTAAATGACCCAGACTGAAAAACAACTCTGTTGGCAGGATTTTTTTGTTTTGATCCAAGATCATTTTCTTGACATATTTAATAGGACAGTCCACAATAAGTTAACTGACATGGGGGCACATTTCGTCCTGAAGACCAGAATATGCTGCCAGGGGAAGGAAACAACTTACATAAAAGCCATGAAAAAAACTCTGCAGCACAGAGTTACAGACCAAGATTCTTCCTGTTGTTAAATCCCTGCCTATCTAAACTTACGAAATATAAATACTCCATGCTCTGGGAAACCAAGAAAAGAGATTAACTGATTTCAGGCACTAGCTAAAGGCTACAGAACATGTCTCCAGATCCTTGCCTCTGGGGTAGGTGATCTCAGACAGAAAATGCCATCTGTGCAGTGCAACTGCCCCAAAGCCTGGAGGTCAGTTCCCAGCAAGATACGGACTCAAAATGTCTCCAAAGTTTCTAGTTAGCTTTTCTCCAGACCTTTATCAGTCTTACCTCTAACCCAGTTCCATCTTGAATCAAAACTGAAAAAAGACAATTTTATGTGGCAGCTGGAGTAACTACTGGCATTGCTCCTACCAGCAATTCTTCCTTATTGAAAAAAGGATAAAATAAAATCAGCAACAGAGCAACATGCTTGCTCCCTGTCCTCCCCACTGCAGCAACAATACAAATGTTTTGCACTTTCTAAAGCAGAAATTCAATCCCATTTGCCCCTTTCTTCTGTAAACCACTTTGAGTTACTCAGTTCCCTCCTGCAGTTGGAGAAACAACCACCTGCTTCTCTCTAAAACGGAGTAGTCACCTTATTCCCATTTCTTCAGGTACTGGTTTTAAACCAATTTCCTTTTGCCTCCTCTTTCTTTTACAAAACTGACACTTGCATCCCTTTTCCGAGCACATTCAGTGTCCCGGTGCAGGCAGCAAAGGAATTTAGGCTGACAAGAGCTGCTGATGGATTCAGCCCTTGGGCAGTGCCTTAACTCTACAGCAGTGAAGACCCTCTGCCCCTTTCCTCCCCAGCATTTATGTACCCAAGGTCCAATCTGAAACCCCAAATGAGGGAATGTTATACCCTGTTCTGGTTTTATGTTTTGAAAGCTTATAAATATTTCATTGAATGGTGGAATTATGACACCAGAAATGACACAGCCAGACATAACAAAAGCAGGAAATTCATTTGCGCTCAGCTGTCCTGTTGTTTAAGATTCTGCACAAGCCCTTTCATGTTTTGATAAAGTCGTAGTTCACTGCTATATCATAACTCTAGATATGACCCCTTAATGACATTGCAGTCAGGAGATATGACATTTTTTCCAGCTGGCAGTAGAATTTTTGCTATATCCATTAGATAGAAAGATTAGATAGATATTGGAGAGTATATATAGAAAATACTATCAGCAGTCAATCTGGAGCTAAAGGGAGCTTCAGGCACATGACACTCACAGGCTATTTTCAAGCTAACAGAATTTAGCATCCTCCTCAATCTAACATCTGTCTTCAAAGAGTCAGGCACCGTATCTTTGTCACAACATCAGCACTGTTTAACATTAGGCCAAGACTTTTTTTTTTTTTTCTTCTTCTGCCCTGTTCTGGGAAGCATGCTTTAGATCAATAACATCTCCATTTCACTTCATCATGAGCTCATTCCCTATTTTAGAAGGCTCTTAGTGAATAAAATATTTTAGAAAAAAATAATAAAAAAAAAATAAAACCAAGCAAAAATACATTATTCCAACTGAGAAGTTAGTTTTGCTGTGAGACACTTTCAAATAAAACATTTATGAAAAAATACACTCTTGTGCATTCACAATATTCAGCTACTAACAAACAACTTCAAGCTCTGAGAACCTTAAAATTCAGTATTTTTCTATTAAAAAAAAAATCCTGCCTTCTCATGCTTTACTTTCATTTTAAAAAGTAGGTCTGAGCATATATGTATATTTTACGCATATACAGATATATATCACTATGTATGCATCTGTAGCCTGAAGGCAACCCTTTCCTTTTCCCAGTAAGTTCCACCTTTGCTCCTTTTATTAGCATGAGAAATTACATGAATCCAAGGCTTCTGCTTCTATACTACATGGAGCTCATGGGTACATCAGATATCTGAGGAAACAGCTTTGTTAGCACAGCATCATGTGAGGCTAACCACCTGGAAGATTACATGAAGCACAAGGCCATAAAGAGAACAATCTTAGTCTCCTTTGATGGGAGATGTGCCCACAACAGAGAGAAGAGCTCCAAACCAGAACTCTGATGTTGTCCAAAAGTTAGCCTGGGTGCACCCTAGCAGAGAAATATATGCCATCAGCAGAGACTACATGTTTATTGGAACTTCTGTGTCATCCAGGCATCCTCTGATGACATCTGTGATCTCTGTACAGGCCCCAATAAAAATGCCTTCAATGGCCATTTTTTTTACTCCTGACAACTGGAGAATTTCAGAGGTCCACGTATCCAAATTATACTAATATATTCATACTATGTCCTTTCATTTGGGAAAACTCAGACTGTTTGAAGAAACATTTAATTAAGCCTCATATGGCAAAGCAGGGAAAATATTTTTAGTGATATCCTGTGGTCAAAATAAAAATTTGCTGACAGTTACCTCACAGAAGTGCCCAATTTTAATACATTTTTTCATATAGATAAAAAAAGTTATGTTTAGCAATACTTGACAAAACCTGACCTCTCTTGGTTATATCTCATAACACTGGAACACCTCTGGGTACTCCTGCTGGACACACTGTTTTTGATACAGGACAGGATGTCATTGCCCACCTTGGCCACCTGGGCACACTGCTGGCTCATGTTCAGCCAGCCGTCCACCAGCATCCACAGGTCCTTTTCTGCCAGGCAGCTTTCCAGACACTTCTTCCCAAGCCTGTAGCATTGCCTGGGGTGGTTGTGACTGAAGTGAAGGGCCCACAGCACTTGGCCTTGTTAAACCTCATCCCACTGACCTTGGCCCGTTGATGCAACATGTCAAGATCTCTCTGTAGAGCCTTCCTACCCTTGAGCAGGTCAACACTTCCGCTCAGTTTGGTGTCATCTGCAAACTTTGTGAGGATGCCCTCAATCCCTTCATCTAGATCATCAGTAAAGATATTAAACAAGGCTGGCCCCAAAACTGAGCTCTGGGGAACACCACTAGTGTCTAGTAACCAACTGGATTTAGCTCTGTTTGCCACAACTCTCTGGACTTGGCCATCCAGACAATTTTTAACCCAGCAAAGAGTATACCTGTCTATCCATGAGCTGCCAACTTCACCAGCAGAATGCTGTGGGAGGCCTTACTGAAGTCCAGGTAGACAACATCCACAGCCTTTCCCTCATCCACTAGGCAGGTCACCTGGTCATAGAAGGAGATCAGGTTGGTCAAGCACGACCTGCCTTTTCTGAACCCATGCTGTCTGGGTCTGATCCTCTCTGGTTGCCGCTGTATGACAATGACTGTATGACATATCCTCTTGTTGTCAATGTACTGACAACACCCAAGATGAACAGCTCCATAATTGTCCCTGGCACTGAGGTCAGGCTAACAGGCCTGTAGTTGCCTGCATCATCCTTCCAGCTCTTCTCGTAGATGGATGTGACATTGCTGAGCCTCCACTCATCTGGAACTTCCTGTTAAACAGGACTGTTGATAAATGATGGAGAGAGGCTTGACAAGCTTGGTCAGCTTACTCAGCACTCTCAGGTGGATCCTGTCTGGTCCCATAGATTTGTGAATGTCCAGTTGGTATAGCAGGTCATTAACTGTTTCCTCCTGGACCATGAGGGATTTACTCTGCTCTCCATCCCCGTCTTCTAGCTCAGGGTTTTGAATACCGTGAGGATAACTGGTCTGACTGTTGAAGACTGAGGCAAAGAAAGCATTCAGTACATCAGCTTTTTCCTTGACGCCTTGGTGGCAATGTTCCCCTCAGCATTGAGCAAAAGCTCTCCTTGGCTCTCTTTTGGCCTTTAATGCACTTGCAAAACCATTTTTATTATCCTTTGCAACAGTGGCCAAATAGAGTTTCAGCTGGACTTTCACCTTTCCAATGTTCTCTCTGCATGACCTAACTAAACCCCTGTACTTTTCTTGAGTTGCTGACCCTTCTTCCAAAGTTGATAACTCTGCTCTCTTGCCTAAGTCCCAGAAAAGGCTCCCTGTTCAGCCAGGTTGGTCTTTTACCCCAACAGCTTGTCTTACAGCATGTGGGGACAGCCTGCTCCTGTGCCTCTAGGTCTTCCTTCTTAAAGAATGTCCATCCCTTCTGCACACCTTTGCCCTCCAGGACTGCCTCCCAAGGGACTTCTACAACCAGAGTTTGTAACAGGCCAAAATCCCTCCAGAAGTCCATGGTAGTGGTTCTGCTCACCCCCCTTCTTACTTTACCAAGAATTGTGAATTCTATCATTTTATGGTCACTAAGCCTCTGACCATCACATCACCCAGTAGTCCTTCCCTGTTAATAAAGAGTAGGTCGAGCGAGGCACCTCCTCTGGCTCATTTACCAGCTGAGTCAGGAAGTTATCTTCAACACATTCCAGGAACCTCCTGGACTGTTTCCTCTCTGCTGTGTTGTATTTCCAGCAGACACTTATTAAGCTGAAGTCCCCCACAAGAATGAGGGCTGGTGAATTTGCAAACTGATATAAACCATAGTATTTTGAGCATCTCCCTTAAAGGGATTTGAATAATTGCTGGGAATTGATAATTGCCCCTCAGATCTTGTAAGATATGGAGATGTGCCCTGATGGAGGGGAAATTAAGCTCTTGATGTAATCAAACTTAGTAACATCTGTTTTGGACATTTCCTGCTAACAAGGGTTTTTCCAGATTGCTCCTTCTGCAACTTTGCTGGAATTTGAAAAGAAATATGATGCTGATGAGACAGCAATTATTAAAGAAATACTGTCATGGCTAAGTCTGTTGGTTTTCTTTTTTCTTTTGTGTTTAATAGGAGCGTTTCTCTTTTGGTTTTTATTTCTTTGATTTTAATAGGTAGGGTTG
>JANIJG010015881.1:8959-24656 GCA_024611175.1 Megaceryle torquata
CCTGGCACCATTGCAGGGGAGGTTGGCCGGGGCTCTGAGCACTCTGCTCTGGTTGCAGATGGCCCTGCTCCCTGCAGAGGGATTGGACTGGATGACCCTGAAAGGTCCCTTCCAACCCAAATGACCTTGAAAGGTCCATTCCAACCCAAATGACCTTGAAAGGTCCCTTCCAACCCAAACCATTCTGTGATTCTATGATTAAACCACACCAATTTGGAGTAATTCTGATGTGGTCTCTTGGCTATTAACAGTATGCGTTAGCTGATAAATACAAAATAGCCTGCAACCAGATTCACCTGGACAACTCTGAAATGTACTTAGGCATAAATATTCCTTTTTGACACTTGCTGTACTTTTCTTCTGATCATATAAGGTCCAGAATCCTGGGACAGTGAAGTCAGACACTGCCTACATTTTACACGGGTCTCAACTGAGAGGCAGGTCCAGTTTTTGACATCAAACATGGAGCTATTTTGCAATTGTACTGCTGTTGGCTACCAAACATTAAACGGTGCATCGCTACGCCTAGAAAAAAAAAGAGAAGAGCTGATCTAATTCTCACTGCTTTCCTTTTGTCTGACTTGGAAAAACATCTCAAAATTCTCTCCTGTCATGCTGGAAAAAATGTCACTTTTTTATTTTCATGAAGATACAGCCCGGAGATGAGTCAAATACAATAAATCTGGTTTCTGTATTCCTGAGCTTCCTCTGGCTCTGTCGAAACTTCAGCTTGCAAACTATTTATGTGGAGTTGTTTGGAAATAGAAAGTGGCGAGTGCCGTTCCTCACTCTATAATCATAAGTTGTTTGTGTCACCCATAGCATCTACTCTCCTACCTACATTGATGGTGGTTGAAATGGAAATAAAGAAGCCCTTGTCTGGAAATGAGGAAATCTTCCTCCTCATCAGAAGCCTTCACCTGAAAAATGGTGATTAACTTACTTGATAGAGAGAGAATTATTGATAAAAAGGACTATTTTCCAGGCCATGCTGAACGTCCGTCATCTATCTGTATGAATATGTATGTGTATCTATAAAATACACGTATTTCCATAAACTGCTATAAAAGTATTAATATTCTGGACAGGAATCCAATTTTATCTTTAAGCAGCATTTGCAGGGGATTGTTAAATCATATAATGGGAGCTTTGTCTAGACAGCTTTGTCATTGGCCAACTTAATTTTTTTTACTTTGATTGCTTTTAATGTATTTCCTGGAACAGAAAGTCCCAATAATTTGTTTACAACCTCTTCTGGAAACTATATCAGTTTTATAATATTCAGAACTGATAATAATTTTTCTAAAGCAAGCCATATATTCCTGGAGTTTGAACATTCTCAGAGAGAACCGTTAGCTGTAAGTTCTCTCAGATTGTTATAAAAAAAAAGTTATTAGCTTTTTTTTTTTCAAGTGAAACATTACCAAGTGTATTACTTGGAAAGGAGCAAAGCTTTCTTTCAATGACTGGGAGATGTTTCCATCTGATGACTTTTATGACAAGTTGCTATGTATAAAATGACTCGATGTATTTCACAGTGGAAAATCCAAATGATGACCATGATCAAATCCACTACAGCTCTGACATTCTCAGCATTCAGGCAGAGAACTGTGACGTGGCTTAAAGCCTCAGCAGTGGTCGTCAGAAGAAAGGGTAAGAAATTTTTGCACAGCATTTGTAAAGCTGCCGCCTTTGTTCTCCTAGCCCTGGCCTTGGTGCAAGCTCTCAGAGATCAATGAAAAGACTCAGGTTGATTTTGGTGGGCTTTAGCTCTAGACTGGCTCTTGAGTGAACACGTTTCAGAGTTTGCATCTCTCAATCAGAAGCATTAAACCAAACCTGACAGAACGTTACTGGCTTGAAAAATGCTGGAGGTGCTATTCTGGGACCTATAATCTTATGTTTTCATTTATTTTTGAACACACTTTAATAATGGAGTATTCTTTTCTTCCACTTTCAGGGTGTGTACGTCTGAATCACCTCCAAGGCATAAAAAGAAAGCTAAGACACTTTAAAGAAGCTGAAATAGATACATGAAGCTGAGTTACCACCACAGGCCACAGATTTGTTTGCAACACCTTTTTTGGTTTGGATTGTGGCTTTTTAAAAAGGGAATTTTTCCTTGTTCTTCCCCTCACCATTATTCCTTTTCTTAAAAAACTTAATTCTCTATAGCTTCAGTCTCCCTGCTCTCTAAGAACCTCTCCATCAGCCAAAGAGGAGGAAGTGAAACCCGTTAATTAGGCGAATAAAGCAGAATTAGTCCTTCCAGGAAACTGAGTTGTCCGCCTCCGCAGAGCCGCCCGCAGAAAGCTCTGGGTGCCGGGAGTCAGTCCCCCCTCCAGCAGCGCTGAGCACCCACCCTGCCTGTCGATGCCAGGGAGGGCTGCGTGAAACATCGGGGGTGAACTGGGACACGAGGAGCTTGTTGAAGGTTTCCCAACTTGATAAAACATTTAGAGGGAAAATGTTGTTTTGCAAGACGCCAGTCATCCCAGTAAACACCTGCTGGTGATTCCACCTGGAAGGCAGCAGCCTGCTCCAGAAGGCTTCTTGGATTACATGCATGCGCCGGGTGCATCTGCTGTTACATTTTCAAGGGCGTACGTCAGATTACATCAGCAGATACCTTTGCTTACATAAGGAAGGATGGTTTCCATAGCCACACTGCCACCCCCCTTCATCTCACTGCCTGCGAGTACCACCACTGCCTTCAAATGCAGAGGATTAACTTTCCAATTTAGAAAGATCTGTGTTTAAGCGTGTATCAAAATTGACACTTTTTGATTGTTCTTTCAGTGCTTTAAAACCTGAGCTTTTAGTTCAACTTCAGAGAAAGAAATATTATTTTTCTTTCTTGAACTCTTTGTATTTATATAGTTATCTGTCTCTAGATTAGACAAGTAGTGTGGTGGGTTGACCTTTGCTGGACACCAAGTGCCCACCAAATCTGCTCTATCAATTCCCTCCACAGCTGGATACAGGAGAGAAAATATAACAAAAGGCTCATGCTTCAAGATAAGGACAGGGAGAGATCACTCACCAGTTACCATCACGGGCAAACCAGATTTGACTTAGGGAAAATTAATTTAATTGCCAATCAAATCAGAGAAGGGTAATGAGAAAATAAAACCAAATCCTAAAACACCTTCCCCCCATCTCTCCCTTCTCAACTTTACTCCCAATTTTTCTACCTCCTCCCCTGCCGCTGTGCAGAGGAATGGGAAATAGGGGCTGTGGTCAGTTCATCACATACTGTCTCTATCGCTCCTTCCTTCTCAGGGGGAGGACTCTTCACACTCTTCCCCTGCTCCAGTGTGGGAGCTGTTCCATGGGAGATAGTCCTCCATGAACTTCTCCAACTTGAGTCCATCCCACGGTCTGCTGTTCTGCTGGGGGCCATGGTTTAGTGGTGATCTGGCAGTGCTTGGTTAACAGTTGGACTTGATGATCTTGAAGGTCCAACCAGAACTGATTCAATGATCCTGTGATTCTTCACAAACTCCTCCAGTGTGGGTCCGTACCACAGGGTGTAGTCTTGAGGAACAGACTGCGCTCATGTGGATCCCCCAAGGGGTCATAAGTCCTTCCAGCAAACCTGCTTCAGCATGGGCTCCTCCCTGCACATGGCCACAGGTCCCACCAGGATCCTGCTCCAGCGTGGTTTTCCCATGGGGTCACAGCATCCTTTGGTCATCCACCTGCTCCAGCATAGGGTTCTCCATGGGCTGCAGGTGGATATCTGCTCCACCATTAACCTCCATGGGCTGCGGGGGACGACCTCCCTTACCATGGTCTTCACTATAAGCTGTAGGACAATCTCTGCTCCAGCACCTCCTTCTTCACATAGTATCTGAAAAGTTGTCTCTTGCATATTCTCCCTCCTCTCCTTGGTTGCCATGGTGCAGGGGTTTTTCCCCGTTTCTTAACCATGTAATCCCAGAGGCATCATTACTGTCACTGATGGGCTCATCCTTGGCCAACGGCAGGTCCATCTAGGAGCTGGCACTGGCTCCATCAGACACAGGGGAACCTTCTAGCATCTTCTCACAGAAGCCACCTCTGTAGCCCCACCACCACCACCACCTTGCTATGCAAACCCAATATAAGCAGATACAAGAATTGTCTTGTAAAATTGTAGTTTCCCTTTAATAAGCTGCTCTGACAGGCAATTATTCATGCAGTCTGCTCTGTGCTAAATGTTTTTTCATGCTGTGCATCCCTGTCTCTTGATTGCAGGAATGTGCTCCTGTGAATTATAATTATAAGTAAATATGAACTGGTATCTATGAAGTGATTTACTAGACCTTCCCTTGCTTCACGATACTGTTTCCCTTCTGCATGATAAAGATGCAGGAGTTCTAACAAGTAACATGTATCTTTTCATTCTTTGGACTTCTAAGATGGCTGTTGGTTTCTCTTGGAAGTTATTTTGACACAGATTGGAGATACCATGCATAAAGAATGTCTTCCATGAGAAATTAATTGCTAGTGTTTAAATTTCAGGATGGAATTGACCAAAAGTGTTAAAATTTGGTCCTGGAAAAATGAAACAAGGTGAGTGCAATTCACCTTTACAGCTATTCCATTTATAGTAGATACTTTCAGGGGAGCAAAAGCCATCATGGTACTGGATGTTGTCTTCAAGTTTGGTAGTTTTCAAAGCACAATTCAGATTATTGGTATCGTAGTTTATAATTTTATTAGATAAGGATATTCTATAGAACCTCTCTACTTGTAAAGAGTTGGAGCCTGGTTGAAGGTGGCTATCTAGGACACCTCGTGGCCAGTGGAGAAAGAAGGTAGCTGCAGAAAGCAGTCATCCCATTTATCTCCTGTATATCAGGATGGGATAAATCATCTCCTAATGGTGCCCATCCTTCTCCTTAACTAGACAGCCTGTGTAGACTACACAGACTATAGACCAGACAACTCTTCAGCTGCTAATGCTTTAAGTATACCTACAGGTAATTGAAAATTCTATGAGATGAATATATATGTATAAACTTAAAAGATCTGCTGGGGAGAGATTTTTGCAACCAGCATGTCAAATTTAACAATGAAACAGGCATTCACTCATGATAAAAAAAAAAGAAAGATAAAAAAATCTGATCTCACTCTATACAGGTCTGTGATATATTTGGTCCATGTCATGTAAAAATCTACAGCTGTATAAAAAAATGATGTGATAACGACGTGTTGTTTTACTCTTCGGCTTGGAAAATGGGCTGCGTGATAGAAATGCACCAGGAAGGCACAAAAATGGAAATAATATTGGGGGTCTTTTAGTATATAATATATTTTTACTCTCAAAACAAATACTGTTGACTGGAATGTCAGGCTTCCTCAGAGAAAACATTTGAGGCTGTGTGAGGTTCACTGTTGTATTTAATTTAAAAAATAGTATCACTTACATGGGTATGTAAAGAACAAATCATGCCAAGCAAAAATGATTACTTTTTTAATTAAATTCCAAATTAGTGGAAGAAGGGAAGGAAGTACATTAAAGCATCTGGAATTTACTAAAGCATTTGACACGGTGTGTCTCAAAATTGTGTTTGACAAATGAATCAAAATGGATTACGTAGAAATGCAATTATGAGTACAAGTAATTGGCTGAAGAATGTACTAAGGAGTAATGATAAACATGAGAGTGAAATCCTGGACCCACACAGGACTTTATTGGGGTTTCACTGCACCGTGCAGAAGGTTTCTGCTGAGTTGTTGCAGAAACAACTTCTTACTCACTGGGTTGTGCACCTGGCAGAAATGAGGATTCAAGAAATTGCACAAATATTCTTCCCTGAATTCCTTCAGTCATTGCTGCTTTCCCTAGCTGAAGGCATTGGTGGGCAGCAGAGCTCTAGAACATGGCTCTGATTGCAAATATACCTATTTTACATCCATTTAGCCCAACCAGTTCAGAAGAATTTATAGTGATTTACTCTGATTGGACTTCAATGGCCAACATCAGCTCTGGAGTCCTCAGTACAAGAAAGAGATGGACCTGTTGGAGCATGTCCAGAAGAGGCCACAGAAGTGGTCAGAGGGCCTGGAACTCCTCTCCAGGGAGGAAAGGATGGAGAAGAGAAGGCTCCAGGGAGACCTTACTATAGCTTTTCAGTGCTTAAAGGGCCCTTATAAGAAAGATGAGGACAGACTTTTTAATGAGGCCTCCAGCAAGAAGACACAGAGTATTGGTTTTTAAGTGAAAGTGGGTGGATGTAGACTAGGGACAAGGAAGAAATTTCTGATGCTGAGGCTAGTGAAACACCAGCCCAGGCTGCCCAGAGAGGTGGTGGCTGCCCCATCCCTGGCACCATTGCAGGGGAGGTTGGCCGGGGCTCTGAGCACCCTGCTCTGGTTGCAGATGACCCTGCTCCCTGCAGGGGGGCTGGACCAGATGACTTTGAAAGGTCCTTTCCAACCCAAACCAGTCTGTGATCCTTTCCCATGCGAGGCTGTCACCTTTTGAAGCCATTGCCCTGCGGCTCACCCGTGAAGATACTAATTAAACTACCACATTTGCTCATAACAGGGCAGCAGTAACTTACAGACCGCAGAGTTTTCTGGCCAGGCATATCCCTGCTGGCTGGATGCTGGGAATCATAACAGACAAGACCAAGTCCTTGCTCTAAGAGCCCTAAGGCTAGATGAGAAAGAAATGTACATCGCTGTATGTCAGCTGAGTGATTGCCTTCCTAGAGATGAGCAAACCTGGCTAAACATGAGCTTGGGTTATGTATCAAGAAAGCAGCAGGCCAAGGTGAAAATAATAATTGTCCTATTTCGCAGTTTCGCCTTCTGTGTCTGGAACCCTGCGAAGAGAGTGCAAAGTATTGCAATTTTGTGGGGTCATGGTCCCAGTTTTCCCTTTAAACTGGTTTGCTCTAGTGTAATGGATTACATGGGCGCAGAGGTGGTGAATTTGGCTCTGCAAATGCATTGAGGTTTTGATGAGCAAGAAGGGATAGAAAGAAAAGCAGGTCAGCTCTCTGGAATATATAAACAGATAAAAAATGAAGCCAGAGTTGTTTCTTGGTGCTCAGGCTCCAGCACTGCAGTGGTCTACTGAGCAGCACAGAAAGCTGTGAATATTTTATCTAAGTGCTTCGTCCATTATAATGGATTAAAAAAATACTGCATCCGTTATGGGATGGAGTGTGGATTCTAGACGCCATATTCTACTATCAAGGGCTAAATGTGCTCCTTATGGGGAATTTACTGGCATTTATGGCAGCAACTCTGATGTGAGAGGATGAGCTAGGACCCTTCTCACCATTTCTGTCACAACAGTTTGGCTGGGATCTATCTCACCTACCGGAAATAGTTCAAACAGTAAATATTTAGTCTGATGTTTTCATCTAGTCTCCTTCAGCGATCAGTGAAGGAAAGATAATTCATCTCATTTTATAATATGTGCAAAATAGGTCACACAGGTAGTACAAGGCAACCCATCTTTTTCTATTGAGTAAAGTCATCGTAAACAGCTGCACCCAACAGGGAGCTGCTCTACCAGCTGCAGGTGGAGGTGTGTGCAATTCTTAAAAGTGGGCAGTTTTGTCACCCACCTCAGCTGTGATTTGCTTACTGATAAGGTTACACACAGTGGCACATGCCATTTGGGGTATATTTTTTATCCTACCTGCAAACTCCAGTTCTGTCATTCAACTCTTGAGGTCTTTAAGTAGATTTGACTCCATCTCTGCAGTGCAAGTGACATTCCCCAACAACACAAACTGGTCAAACTTTAGAAACCAGGGGCAACATTTTCAATAAATAAATATTTTTCCTCCTATATGAAAATCTTTTCCATACTTTTGCCAATAAAAGTTGGACCAGGTGACCCCTGAGGTACTTTCTAACCTGGCATTCTCTCATTCTTTCAACCAGCATTAAACTTGTAGAAAGAAGCCTTTCAGGTGAGAATGGTTTATATATAAAAGGAGAGCATTTGGCCAGAATATTTCAATCAACTCAATTAATATATTTATGTGGTGGATGGAATTAGCTGGATGGCTGCTCTCAGAGAGTTGTGATCAGTGACTCGGTGTCCAAATGGAGACCTGGGGAAATGTTTAAGGCTAGGCTAGAAGAGGTTTTGAACAACCTGGTCTTCTGGGAGGTGTCCCTGCCCATGACTGGGTAGTTGGAACTAGATAACCTTTAAGGACCTTTAAGGTCCCTTCCTACTCAAGGCATTCTATGATTCTTTGTTACTCTAGTAATCACAAGCTGATGGAAAAGCATTACTTTTGGGTAGCTGCTTTATTTTTTGATTCCCATGAGTTTAAACCAGCCCCACCTGCCCACAGTTGAGGCCACCTGGCCTGTTAAACTTCAGAGATAAGGCTCGAGCTGACTACTATAGATGACTACTGCCATTCATAGTACTTTTACAAAATTAACTGCCTCAGTATTCGATAATCAAATAGCATAAGGACCTCTAATGATCTAGCATTCTTCATTTTTATTTCTAGATCAAGTAGGCACCAGCACTGAGCAATGTCTTGTTACAGTTGTGAGTAATGACCCTGAAAAGTGGACACTTTCCTAATTTGCTAAAAATAAGATTTTACATCTCTGTGAAAACGGTCTCTCCTTCCTTTGGATGATTAAATACTGCACTGAGATGTTATGTTACATTAACATCTCTATTTAAACAGGGCAGATAGACTTCCTAAAGTTCAGTCTTTAATCCTGTTTCATCTATGGTGGTCTCCCAGGGAGAATATAAAACGTGAACAGTAGAATCGTAGTCATAAAATAAAGTAAAAGAGCTTAACATTGGGACTATGAAAGCAGCTTTCAAACAGTCCTTATTGAAACTGGTTTTTAATCCGGTAAAAATAAAACATACAATTACAAGATTCTGCTTAAACGGACTGAAAATACAGTGAAATAAGAATCTCTGTAGTTTATCCAGTGGGTTACTCTTTGCTTTTTATGAGAATTTTGTCATTGACAGGGCAAATACTGTAAACATTTCCTGATTTTTAACCTCCACTTGGGAAAATAAGAAAATAAAGAAATAACTATTTCTTCCTCTGCCTGCTCATTCCAATATCTCTCCTGAGGTTATTTCTCCTCAGTCTTTGTGAAGAGTGGGACTTTGCAGGGAGCACTCGTAAAGCTCTCACAGTTTGTTGCACGTTGCTTGTATGCATTTTAAAAGAACATTGTATCATAATACACATTCATGAAAAATTACAGTTAGGTGATCAGTTGTACTAGCAAGTATTTGTAAAATGTCCTAAAATTCATGTACTTTTGGTGGATTCTCTTTGCCAGACTGTAGCGCGGGGGTTCTATTACATTAATCTTTAATTTTTTTTTTTAATTCTGCTTTACTTATTTTTAGATTTTTAGCCTTACATTCCCATACAATTTCAAAGCATTTCATCCATCCACACATCCTTCTTTTCAGCCATTCATTCATCAATCCTTATCCACATTCCCCCCCACCCACCCCTCCATCCCTCCCTCCCTCCCTCCCTCCCTCCCTCCCTTCCTTGCCACCTCCAATGGCACTGAAAATGGGATTTCCACATGTCCCTCCACTGCATTCCAGGAGGATTCTTTCCATTTATCCTTCCTTTCCATTTATCCTTCTGGAGCTATGCAGGCGTTCCTCAGCAGTACAACATGGCTGCAAGTGCAGATTCTGACTTGCGAAGAACACACTCATTTCTGACAACTTGGCTCTAAAGTCTAGTTACTTCGAGAAGTCAAACAAGATATGTTATACTGTTATGTTCTCTATAATGAAGTTAATCTCCATTTTTCCAATTAGGCTTTTCTTTTTTATCAGTTCACCCAGTTAATAATATCTACAATTACTAATATAAATTTTAGTTAATAGTGTCTATTAACAACTGACTTTATAAGAATTTATCTCACATTTAAATATCTATGGTCATAACAACTGAAATAATTTAGGACTAAATGAGTTTTCAGCCTTGAGCATTTGATAAATTGCATTATTTCCATTTTGTTATTTATACAGCATCATAACTACAGACAGTTCTTTATCAGGAGCTCACGGTTTAAATTACACCTAACACACAAGTGTTTTATGAGGATCATAAACAATGTATAGGAGAATCCTGGAGTTTTTCATTCCTGAGCATTTTTCTTGACAGTTCCTTTTTAATTTAATTAGCAGATATGGTCTCTGAAATGATGGCCAGGAAGGAAGATCGGTGATTGAATGATGGCCAAAAGCTGTCAATTTTGAACAGAGTTTGTGTACACCAATGCAGGCAGTGCACAGGTGTGATACCTACATGTATTTCTGAATCATCTTTTCCTGTTCTGACTATAGATCCAAAAAATAATTTTTTTCTTCCTACAGTTTTGCTACTTTTTTTTTTTTTAATTTATTTCCAAGGGGAATTTCATGTGTAAGGTTTAATAAAGCAAAAGAAAGATCTTTATTTGACTTAATTTGGTTGATCTTTAGTTGACTTAAATTGACTAAGAAGAAGTTCTTCATCATGAGGGTGGTAAGATGCTGGCACAGGTTGCCCAGAGAAGCTGTTGATGCTCCATCCCTGGAAGTGTTCAGGGCCACGTTGGATGGGGCTTTGATCAACCTGCTCTAGTGGGAGGTGTCCCTGCCCATGGCAGGGGGGCTGGAAATAGATGATATTTAAGGTCTCTTCCAACCCCAAATATTCTATGACCCATATAAACCATCCTATAGCTAATTGAAAGTATAGAGAACTTAAGAAACATATACGTGATGAGAAATAGTACTTAACAGGCATGCAAATGTCTTTGTCATACGTCCCTCACCTCAGAAGGTGTTTAATGGCTGTAAAGAGGACAGAAGAGTTAATCTGTTTTGATCCATTTCACATTGTTAAGGCCAGATCTTCTGCAGCTACCAGTAGTTCATGTGACTGGGCTGGTTCACACTCACTGAGGATCTTCATTCACTTTCTGTCTAAAAGAAAATGATAGAAAAGTACAATGTAAAAGGAAAAAAAAATTCAAGGCCAGAAGCTAGTGAAGGATCTGACCCCCCAAATAGATTGGTATGCTGTGAAACTCTTACCTGTCTCTTAAAAGTGTTTTTTTATTGAATGTTCTGGGCTTTTTTCCTCCCCATTTTCTCTTTTCTTTCTCTCTGCATTTTGTTTGCTTGTTTTCTCATTCATTGTATTTCTTTTTTCACATTAGTCATTAAAGTAAGTTACATTCTTTTACATCTTCCAGGGGCATTCTTTCCTTTCCTCTTTCTCTATTTATTTTTTTCTCTTTGCTTTTTTTGGTAATTTCCATTTTTTGCTCTTTGTATGAAGATTATATTAAGTGACAAGAATAATGTCAAATAAATGAGATTATGTTAATGAACAGATCTTGTCGCATTTCCATGATTCACAAGAAAAAAATATTCACACTGGCTGATTTTTCAATTAAATCATTTGCTGTGTTATCTGTTCAGCATATCTTTATGAATATGCATAGCTCTAATGCATTTAAATTGTTTCAGGTCTTTGTTAACCTCAAAAAGCCACAAGGTGCCTACTTGCAAAATATGGGATTTTTTGTTGTTGTTGTTTGCTTGCTTTTTGTGTAAAAACCAGAATACTTTGCTTTAGCCTTGATATCTTTTTCAAGGAAGTACAGGGGATTAGATGTTTGAGACGGCGTCTTGATTCGTTCCAAAGATAACAGACTTATTCTTTTGTTGTTCAACTTATTTAATCTTAAAAGTATTATCCTTTTTAAAATTTTTTTATTGTTTTTTTGTATTTCTTATAATGTCTTTTTATCCCATGAGGACTTTCACCACTAGCAAGTACATCCAAAAATGTCTATTAAAGAATCTGTAGAAAATTAGCTGTAACTTCAAAGATATCAGAAGTATTAATTTTGAAGTGAAAGATTGCTGCTACCCACATACAAAAGGAACCTTTTGGGAATGGAAGTTGAATTTCTCAAACATTTCTTTCCTATGGCTGTGAAAGAATTACAAGGTCTGGCACATGGTTACTGGCAAGCACCAGCATCTCTTATTTCAAAGCCTCTAACAAAATGTTGTAAAGCTGTTGCAGTTTTAAAAAGAAAAACTTTTATCATCAGCTGAAAAACGGTACTGTCATGGACACAGTCCCAGAGGTTTTCTTTACTGAAATTACTTAAATTGGTTCTCCAGTGAGATATCACTGAAAATAAGATAGCAGTGCCTTCTGCCACATGTGCCATGAAGGAGCGAGGAGGAGGAGGATCTCTTGCTCCCCTCGAGGCTCCAAATGCAGGACAATTTGGAGGAATTACAAGGAAAAACATCACATGAGCTACCAGTTTACTGACAGAAATCACACAGTAATAAACATTTCTCCTCTCCAGGTTCACCGTTACCTGTCATTCTTCAAGGGCTTTCCCATTTGAAAGCTTCTCTGTATTTCGATGACTCTACCAGGGACCACATGAAAATTAACAAATAAAGAGAGGATTAAAATATTGCAGCAGTACATCTTTAAGTCAGCACACAATTTTATTGCAGTCACATGCAATATGTGCTGCTACTTTATACGGCACAGAGAGTACCCTAATAATAATTTCTTTAATGGAAGGTTGACATCCTTTCAAACAAACAGACTTTCTGTCTTTCTATATGTAGAATAACACCATTTGCCAATGTGGAAAATATTTTTTCATTACAAAACATGGTATTTTATGAATGTGGTAAGTCTAACTGGAACAGCAAAAATATTGATTCACAATCCTCACATTATTTTATTTGAGATTTTAATGGAATTCATCAGAAAAATATGGATGATATGTAAATAAATCAACAAATTCTGGTCATACATCCTCTGCATAGCTCCTCAAGTAGAGAAATGAGGAGGATATTGAAAAATATTGGCTTAATATGTTACAGGAAAATTCAGAATTAAAAATACTGCATGCTACCAATATTATCCAGTCAGTGACAGGGCTAAGAAATAATATTGTTGTCCCTCCTGTGGGAGAACAGCCATTGTCAGTGTGACTGGCTGAAGGAGACATTGCAGTGTGTTGGGGAAAACACTTCCCACCAGGAACAGCAAAACTAGTGAGATGTGTTTATAGAGAGAGTAAAAACAAACGTTGCAAGGAATAATCTATCCTACAGTCAGCAATATTAGATTTTAAGGTTGTAACTAAGAGGGTTAAATTGCAACCTGCTCTGGGTGACCCTACTTTAGCAGAGGGTTTGGACTAGATAGTCTCCAGAGGTCCCTTCCAACCCCTACCATGCTGGGATTCTGGTATTCTGTGAATATAATCATAGAATTTATTGGGTTTGATGGAACCTCTAAAGGTCATCTAGTCCAACCCCCCTGCAATAAGTAGGGACATCTCTAACTAGGTCAGGCTGCTCAGAGCCTCATCAAGCCTGGATAATACAGGTGAAAAAATAGATCCCAAGGACATATGAGGCTCATGAGAAGCACAGCTGCAGGGTTCCTCCTTCTTTTTCTTTCATGCTGGTGGAAGCTGCCTTCTTTCCTCGGCACACATGTTCAGGTCAGATCACCCTGCCCTCATTCTTTCTCTGATGAGGATCAGAAGTTTCCACTTCCATCAGTGTTCTCCTACTCTTCCATCCCTTGCAGGGGAGAAGGGTTTCCAATTTCAGTGACCTCTTTAACTCCCTTGGATGCAGGTCATTCTCCCAGAAGCTCAACAGCAAATCTGCCCTGAAGATTCCAGACTTAATTTGTAGGTTGATTTTTTAAAACAAGTGCTAAAAGACCAGAAGCATGATGTATGTACACCCCATTCTTGCTGGATTCAGTCTCTTTTCAGATAGGACAACAGGTAATGGTCACAAGGTGAAACACAGGCAGTTCCACCTCAACATGAGGAAAAACAACTTCCCTGTGAGAGTGACAGAGCCTGGCCCAGGCTGCCCAGAGAGGTTGTAGAGTCTCCTGCTCTGGAGACTTTCAAGCCCCACCTGGATCTGTTCCTGTGTGGCCTGCCCTGGGTGTTCCTGCTCTGGCAGGGGGGTTGGACTTGATGATTTCCAGAGGTCTCTTCCAACCCCTACCAGTCTGTGATTCTATAACAAGCAAAGTTTGCCCAAAGGCCAGCTCTTTGTCAAAAAAAGGACAGACTGTTGGCCCAAGGTGGCAAATACACATCTTATCAGTTCCACAGTACCATGAAGTTCCCATGTGATTCACAAAGCCTGGCCATGGTGTCTTCACCCCACCCTCCACTCTGTTTCACAGACAGTGCTGTTCAGGGAGCCACTGTGGACTGGATTGCTTGCATACCAACTGCACTCTGCTCAGGAAGCTTCTTCAATATTAGATCTTTTCTTCACATCTGAACAATGCCAGACCTTTAATATTCAAGTTTAGGTCTTCAAGTCAACCCCAGTAATTATTCCACGGTTATAGGAAAATTTATTGATTCAGCTTTTATAACAGTTATCTTCTCCCCAAGCCAGTGGCTGTGCGTTAACTCTGAAACCCATCTTTTCTCTTAAAGGTCAGCATAAAATCAAGTTCATCCCAGAGATGGTGGGGCCTATCTTAGAAATGACTCTCATCCCTGAAACCGAACTTCGGAAAGCTACGATCCCCATCTTCTTTGATATGATGCAGTGTGAATTTCATTCGACTAGAAGCTTCCAGATGGTAAGCAGTAAGCTACAGATATTTAAAGTTTGTCAGAAAGATTTAATTGTTCCTTGAAAAAACACAAGAATTGTTATGTCTTTTTTTTTTTTTCCAAAAGAATAATATAATTATGGATTTGCTTATTTTCTATAACTCTTGAGTGGCTATACATTTTTCATCTGTCGGTTTGAAGTTCTTATAGAAGGGAAAATTTGCATGAAATAAATGAAACCTTTCCTTATGATATGGAAAGAGAGGAAAGATAAGTCTTAAATTTTCACTGTGACTCAGGAAAGGAGACAGCTTCTGAGTTAAATTGGACATAAAGGAAGCCTGATAACAGGGAAAAAGAAACGATAACCTGTAAGCATTTATCAGCTCTAGCATCATAATTTTGATTGTCTTTTCCATTTCATGGATTCTGAGAGGGAAAAAAAACCCAAACTATTCAGTCAGTGTCAGGGTTTTCTCATGCTGTACAGGCACTGCAGAATCTAAACCACTGATGTGGCCTTTTGATTCCGCTTTATTTGCGGAGGACAGTCCTTGAATTCGCACACACCACCTCATCTGGTAGCATCAACTTCTGAGAGGCAAGCAGAGTGAATGGAAGTTTCCTGACATCATTCATTTGACCTTCTTTCCCTTAAAATCCTTGAGTACAGGAGTAGTTATGCCAGGTACTGTTACCATATAAGCCAGTGTAGCTCATTTACACTGGGAGGTTTCTGTCACTTCAGGATACGACCTTGTTGAGTTTTACAGTCAAGTTTGATGTGCATTGTTTATTTTTTCCCCCCTTTATATTGGCAGTTTGCTTTCATGGATGAAAAATCTTATCCTTTCAGAGACTTTTCTGTCAACTGTTATTATTATTTCTCAAGCTTTTTAGTCTGGAGGGGAGAAGACTGAGAAGAGGTCTAATTAATGTCTATAAATACATAAGGGCTGGGCATCAAGAAGGCAGGGCAAATTAGCAAGGTGAAACAAAAGAAATTCCACCTCAACATGAGGAGAAACTTCTTCACTGTGAGAGTGACAGAGCCTGGCCCAGGCTGCCCAGAGAGGTTGTG
>JANIJG010015882.1:0-11724 GCA_024611175.1 Megaceryle torquata
AGCAGGGGAGGGATTTGGCAGCGTGCTGTGCTGTAAAAAATTTAAAGCGGTTTAGAAAAAAGAAGTACAGGGGATAAAAGACAGCGTTCCAAACCGGGGGGGGGGGGGGGAGGGGGGGCGGGAACGGACTGAGATACAACATCTCTGAAACAATTGGATTTGGAGTATTCTGTCGACATCTCAAAAAGCTGGTGATAAATTCAGCGTAAATTTAGCTATCTACACTGTAATCAACCTAGTGGAGGAAATCGGCAGCAGTCCCAGAGCTGAGAATTGGTTACACGTAGTAACAACAAAATATCCTGCGGAGAGCTGAGATGGGAGGGATGTATAGATACAGCGGTCTGTGTAACGTTCCTCTTTGTTCTAGTGATGCTTACCTGAACCTGCTGACTTTACTGAGTATGAGTAAGGATTAAATATGCTGGGATTTGGGCAGTTTTGTCGTAGACCTGTAGTAGTTGACTTTGTAGTTAGCCAGTCTCCACACAAACAGGAAGACTGGGGGAGATGAGTATCACAACTACACTTAAATCAGCGGTTTCCTATGTAAGCCAACCCACTTCTATCTAGTGCCCTAAGCTGTTTGTTACAGTATTTCTACATTACGTTGCATCTTTCTAATGTTGTTTCCCATCATCTGAGTTGCTACATTTCCATGTTTTCTGCATCCCTTCTGCATTATTTTTCTACTCTAGCAGTGACTGAAACCATTTTTTTTCCCTCAAGTATCAACATTCCCATAGAATCTACATTTTGATGAACAACTTTTTCTTTGGCCAATAACAAAACTGTTCTTCCTATGTAGAACTGGTTTTGGCATAAGGATTTGACTGGTGTAATGTGACTCTTTTATGGCTCAATATTTGAGAAATACCAATTTTTATACTGGTTGGCTTGTCTTGGTTGGCTGATTCTTTGTGTGTAAGAGTTTCGTCCTACTGGCAGTTTTGGTTTGAACAGAACAGGCCTCCCCAGAGGCTAAGCCTGATAAACTTTGGTGCAGAATTTTTTGCAAAACCTTTCTCATCTCTACAAAGTTGAACAAACAAGTTCTTTTCCAAAATATGGAGAAGTTGTTTTGATGTCTTTGAGTGGAATCTCTAAAAGCTCAGAAGCAGCCTTTCTTGAAATACTTAAACTTAACACAAATATGTCTTTATGTGATGTGTTTGACAAGGTATGGTTTAGAAAGGAACTTGGTTGTTGATGAATGTGAAGGTAGTCTGTTCTGTGGCTATGCAGGAGACACTTGTAATGCATTCCAGATGTCTGTTTGTATTAGTGTTTGCCAGTTAAAAAAAAATACTGTCTTTCTATCTTGAAGAGAAGACAGTAATATTTGCCAGATGAGTTTTTCTAGACTTTTAAGGCTGTTCTGACACTTCTGTTGAAGGGTGGTAATGGTTTATTTTGCCATTTATACTCTGTGACTGCTAAAGAGTTGAAAGATGACTTGTGATAGCACAGTATTTGGGGCTAAAACAGAGTTTTAGCAGATGTCATTACATATGCTGAAAAGTCACATTTCTGCTGGTGGGTTATTGGAGAAACAAAAAATCTGTAAGAAAAGAATTTGGTAAGGGAAAGATGAAAAGTTATTACACTTTAAGTTTGGTAATTTTAAATGGCTGGAAATATTTTGCTTATTACTATAAGACAGCAAACAAACATGGGGAAATCAGCTGAGTAATTACTGCTTGAAAACTTGAGCAGTTGTGCTTTAAGACTAGAAATCTAATTTATCAACAATGTAAAAGGTATGTCCTTTCTTGCTGCAAAGCTGGCTTTGTAAGAGAATCCTGGTCCACATTGCACAGTATAGCTCTTAAGTTTTTTGTTCCCTGGACTAAGCTACTGTAATATGGAGGGTCAGCCTGAAATCTTATTTTAGGCACAAACATTTATGTGGCATAGTTCTTGGAAAATAATTCATGACTCTTCATCTGACAGTCTGAGAGCTGTGCCTGTCTTGTAGGCATAACCAAGTGGTTGGCTAAAAGCAACAAATAAAGGCTGCTCTTAACTTTTGTGAGATTCTTGCAATGTTGTCACTTTGACAGATTTTGGAGACTGCCTTATTGCATTGCCTGTAATGAAGGAGATTGGTAGTAGCAGGTAGAGCTAGGAAGTCTAGACAAGACAAAAGATGCAGGGTTCTCGGTGTGGGGAGAGGGAGGTTGTAAAGGTGTGGCTGGTGTACCATGGAGCAAGTTGCATTGGAGTCCAGGAGAGTAAGCAGGTTACAGCCTCCTGGTTGGAGCAGATAAAAGCTGCTTTTTAATGAAATAGAGAGAGAGAGAAATGTTGTTTTTATTTTGTTGAATCCTTGTGTGAGTGCTTACCACTTTCTCCTCATGCCACACTGCCTGCAAATGGAGGGAGGAATGTGCAGTGGTCTGCCCCGCTTTCTTCTACTTTAGAGATTACCTATCTTGATTTGGCAGGGGAGAGCAGACTAAACCTGGCATCATCCGATTTACTGTGAAAAAGCTGACAGAATGAAAAAATAAACTTTGGAAAAGCTTGTAAAGTTGTGTAGATTATTTATGATGGGGGAAGATGTTAACATATTGTGAAATGTAGAGCTTGATGTTAGTGTAGTATAAGAATGTAGCAGGTGAAATACTTCCTATAATGCTGTGTAGTGGGGCCTTTATAAATATATAATTTCTCTTTGCTATCCTTTTCAGCCTATTTCTTCTCTGTCCTGTGTCGGCACAATTCTTTGCCTTGCTCTACTGAGCAGAGGTGAGTTACAGATGATGGCAACAAACCTCTTAGGCTGTTGCTGAAGTTTGTATTTGATCAGGTCATCTAAAGGGCTTTTCTCAGTTACATGTTTCTTAATCAGCATGTTACACCATCAGGCCTTGTAAATGCAAGTAATTGTTGGAAATCATTATATGACTTCTTATTTTCCATTATTATTGTTTCATTCAGTTTGGGTTTTGTGTTTATGTTGTTGTTGTTTATAAAGTATTATAAAGCTAAAACTGTTTTATTTGTGGTTGAGGGATATTGGGATAGAGATGCTCTACATCTGTTTTTTAGATTTGGTCCATCTCAGTAATGGGCTGACATGGGCTTCTACCCACCACCTTACAGGATGCATGGTAGAACAGAACAATGTTTGTGTGTAAGGTACAGCAATAAATAAATCATGTATGGTTTGCTCACAGTGTTGTCTTCAGCAGCTTCTGTGTGTTTGGATCCTTTCCCTCTTTTTCTGCCTTCTGCCTGTCCCGTCTCTCTTTTTTTTTTTTTTTTTTTTTTTTTTTTCTTCTTTTTTTCTTGGTCGGCTGTCAGACCCGAGGAAATGCTATTCTTGAGCATTGCCCTTGTTTATAGTTCTAGAGTCTAAGATGTAAATCTGAAGTTCCACCAGGTTTCTCTGAAACGTGTAGAAAGGTGTTACACATCCACGCAGAGCACTTGCAGTTGCAGTTGCTGCTGTCAGCTCTCTTGGAGTTCAGACTCTGCTGCTACTTTCTTCTTCCCATCTACCATCTGCTTCCCATCTACCATCTGCTTTCCTCTTGCCCCCTCCCTATATGTACTGCTCCACCAACAACCCAACAGAATGTCTGGCTTTCGTCATTTGTTACATCATAGATCACGTTGCAGAATTGGAATTTTGAAACTGTTAAAATGCCTCAGCAGGAGCAAGGCAAACATTTTTGTTGTTAAATGTACTGTTACTGAAAATGTTAGGTGTAGTGGTTCTCGCAGAAAGATGTTGACAGCTT
Organism: Megaceryle torquata; assembly: GCA_024611175.1. Taxonomy (NCBI): domain Eukaryota; kingdom Metazoa; phylum Chordata; class Aves; order Coraciiformes; family Cerylidae; genus Megaceryle; species Megaceryle torquata. The sequence continues at coordinate 3,750 of JANIJG010015882.1, forward strand.
TTTGTCATCTTAACGAGACTACTTGAAAAATTGCTGTAAAAGTCATTCAAATTTTAACTCCTTAATTTGTACTGGAAGGAGCTGGTAGTAGATGCAGTTTAAATATGCCTACAGCAATAAGAACTGAAACTTTAAAAGGAGCAAGAAGGAGGGAGGGTGCATGCGAGTGGGCTGTTTTGTTATAGGTATGTATCTACATGTATTAAAGAAGCACAGTCCAAACCCTAAGTTTCCCAAAGGGGAGTCTCAGTCACAGAATCTTATAAAAAATTCAGTAGAATGCTCCAGCAGCATATGGTCCTCTTGAGCTGGGTGCCTCTGGAGAGGGACTCCAAACAAAGAAATCCCTGGGTATTTACACCTGTACAGACTATGTGTCTGCCCAGCATGCAACCTTCACAGGCCTTTCAGGCACCCTTTGTTCCACTGGTGATTGTGGTCTGCAATCTTCTGACACTTTCTGACTTTTTATTGGACTCCTGCATTGTCTCCAGTCAGGAGGCCTCTATCTTGACTAGTTGCAGTTGCTGTTGTCACTTGCACCCTCCTTATCTTCTGGATTGTGCTGCCTCTGGAGGCCTTGTCTTGTTTGAATAGATATAAGTTCTACACATGTTCAGCAAATTCAGGTGAAAGTTTACAGCTTGCAGCCTAAGGCTTCATCAAGTCTAGCTACTCATGCTAAGTAAGTAAAGCTAAGCAAACAGCATACTAAATCACACAACATTACAACTCAAAGTGATTCATTCTATTTAAAACTTACTAACTGAAGCTAAACAACTACTATCTCTTAACATAGGTACAAATTCATTTAACAGATGAGCACAATTTACACTTCTTGTACAGCTACCTGTTAAGTTCCACAGTGTAAATGTTACAAAGTGTTTTCTAGTTGTTTTGTTATAATGGCATTTCCAAAAGTTGTTTCCCTGAGTAGTTTGTGTGTTTTATAGCTACTTAATGTATGATGTGCTGTTTTTTCTCTTCAGGTAACATAATAAGCATTTCTACTCTAGTTTTATTGCATTAGTTTCTATTAGAATGCAGTAGAGGCAGGGTTTATTTGTTCTTCTGATAGCTGTAGTGTTACAGAAGAAAACTCGGTGAAATGCTTCTGTTTATACATAAGTTGTATATGTTTTTAATAGTGTTCAGAACATGTCTGTTAAAACTTGAGTTCCTTTTACATGACTGTTTAGACCACTGCTGCTCACTAGAGCTGATTTGTTGCTGACAACTGCCGGAATGCTAATCCTTATGGTCTAAGTAAATATGAGCACCAGGACTAGGTTCCTGAGCTGCTGAAACATGTGGAATGGAGACAGGGAAACTGGCACTATCTGTTACAGTTAGTGAGGATTATCTTTGGCTTATTCTTTCAGAATATACTTGTGAAATTCTTGTATAACATACTTGTAGAAGTGGAGAAATGTTCTGTTAGGAAAAAAGTCCGTAATGTGCCACTGGAGTGAATACTGGACTAGGAGTGCTTATCAAGCTACCGAAATCTATTATTCAAATACAGCCCTATTTCTGTCTATGTGTCATTTAATATATTTAAAATGTTATTTTGTATACCTTTGATCAGTAAGTGATAATAGTATCAGTTAAATGTAAGGATTTTTACTTCTCCTTTGTAGTGCAGTATTTTAGTGCCATCTGATTTACTGGGGAAAAGTTGAGATAACTTTATTTAAGATGAGAATATAAAATTAGCAGATTTACTGTTTTCTCTAAACTTTTTTTTTTTTTTTCCCAACATGTATCATTTGGGTCACAAATAGGAAGTTCTACAACATGTAGAATGAACAGGCACTATACATTTGGTTGGAAGCCCTTTTAAGAAACAGCACTGTTAGTTATTGTGGTTTTCAAAATTAGCAGAGATTTCTTTAAGCTGTAAAACTGAAGGTTTGTGTAACAGCTGAGGTTTGAAGGGAACATAATCTGATAAATTTTACCTGGAAAGGTCATTGCACGGTAGGAGATTGTTGCTATATTTGATGCTATCTCTTTGAAAGTGGGTCAGTGTATATTCCAACATGAAGCTTTGGGTTCTGTCTTGCTTACGTTGCAATCTTCCATGGTTGTGGTATGCATGTAATCTTCTAATCTTTACTGGTGAGGCTTATGATCATGCACCAAGTACAAGAGGATCTAGTATAGAGTGTCTCTTATGTCTCTGTCCCTATATTGCTGCAGCTGCTCACTTCTTAATACAGAAAAATGGTGCTGGGAAAACTCTTCCCTGCTCCAGAAGCAGCAAGATGGAATTCTGCATAGGGCACTGTGTGTTAGAAGTTTTTTCCCATCAGCACTGACTACTTTTGGGGCAGGAAGACAGCTTCATCTCCTTGCTCTGACATTTATTTTTTCTTCTTCGCATACAGCTTGAGAACCATGTTTTTATTCAAGCATGGTCTTACTGTATTTTTAATGTCTGTAGATTTTTTTTTTAGGAGACTTGGGTATGTTGTTCACTGTAGTTACAGTCACTCTCATATTTCTCTTTACATGTCTCTTTTCTTGGACTGCTTTCATTTCACACACCCCAAGAAAGAAGGGGAATCCTCTATTTTTATGGTAGCCAAAGCATTTGAAAGGAAGTGAGTTTAATTCCCATCTCTTAAAGCATTTATTAAAAAAAAAACCAAAAAACCAACATAATTTATTCATTATATCCTGACTGAAATTTATGTTAATGACAGTAGCTTACAGTGTCTGCTGTCTGGGAGATGAGCTGGTAGGCATCAGCAATCACAATAGCATTTTATATGTAACTCAGTGAGTCCATGCAGTAGTTTATGAGCCTAAAAACTATCAGTATCTTTTCTTGATCCTATGTCTTTGGTCTTATTTTTACAAACTGTCTGAAAACTCTGGGGGCAAGTGAGAACAGCATGGAGTAGATACCTAGTAATTCATCCACCTTCAGATGATTGAACAATGTAAGAAGTCTTGCAGAAAATAATCTTCTAACTCCAAGCAGACTATGTGGGTCTTCAAAGTCTGTTTTCCACAAGTGAAGCTCCACTTGACAGGTTCCCTGTCATAATTAGGACTGATTTATCTCAATAAATAATTGGTAACTCTCATACGATGAAGATGAATTGTTTGATTTTTTTTTTCTTTTTTTGATTTTTTTTTTCTTTTTTTTTCTTTTTTTGCTTGAAGGACAACTGGCTGCAGTGTCACAATCAAAGGGAAAGGGGTTTTTCAATAGTGGAACTAAAGCACAGCAGATGTATAACAAATACATTTAAGAAATTAATCTTTCTAATCCTTTGCTGTCACTCCAGGAGCCTTATGTGTCTGTTGTTTGGTCTTCAGCTTCTGGGTTTGAAATAGCTGTATTGTTTACCCACGCTTAACCTATTACTCTCTGACTTCTTTCTGGCTAACTTTTGCTCTGTTTGCTCTGTTTACCATCCTCTTTCACAGGAAGCTGAATGGTTGATCACCTTTGGGAATTTCTGTTGCTTCACTTTGTTCACAGAACAGCCAAAGTCATTCTGGCAGATAATTAAAGACAAATTCAGTTCTGCTGAGACATCATTGTTGAATGCCACTTACGTAATGATCTGACTAATAAACAATTTAACCTAGAGCATTTGATCAATTGAGCTTCTAAAAAAGTAACTGCTTATTAATTTTCTAAGGAGTAATAATGGAACCTAATTAGCGGTATAAAGCCATGCGCAACTTACAGCAAGAACAGTTACCCACTTAAAACAACAGAAAACTGAGCTCTGAGTCTCTTCATCTGTATACAAGATTTTTTGGCCAAGATTTTATTTTCACATGACTGGTTAAAAGGGTACAATATGTGTTTGCTTTACTGGTACATTAGTGCTTAGAAGTACTTTTGACAAAAGGCAGTGCTAGTGTGCATCTCTGTAAAAATTAATTTTTCAGTGTGAAAATAAAGCAGTGTTTTGTTGTAAATAATTAAGCAAACATCACACTGGCACATACATTCTGCTTTTACAATGAAGATTCACTCAGTTTTTGAAAAAAAGTAGTTTTTTATTTAAGAATAGTCCTAATGGAAGCTTTACAGTTTTCATTAGCATTTTTGTCTATTTGTCATTGCCATTTGATTAGGAAACTTCTGGGGAAAAAACAGCTGATGGTTAAGTTAAATAACACAAATAATGGAGAGGATTTTTGTTGATTTTTATGTCTTATAAAACATAGACCCTGCACTTTACCCTTCTTAAGTTAGGAAAAAAAAAGAAAAAAAGGCATTTGACAGTTTTTACATTCATGAGTTATATTGTCTATTTTTAAAATGTCTGTTGGTAGTTTGAAAATATCTTGAAATCCCCCCCCCCCCCCCACTGTTCTAAACATACACATAGTGCACATCTATGCAAAAGTGTAGACTGTGTAGTGCGTATGCTTGTATTTCTGAAGGTTTGCTCAGAGGTATGCTAATTTTTACAAAACTTTTTCTAAATGAGAAAGGTTTATTTTTATGTGCCCTTATCAAGTGTCTTTTTTGTTTTTCTTCTTTGGATATTTCTTTTAGGTTAAAAACTTACTGTATCATCTCAGGGAAGCAGTAGCCTATTGTGGATTTCTTGGAGCAGCAACTCAAACCAATAATGAGCAGATGATATCAGTTAAACAGTGTCTGATAGACAACGTCATCACAGTGGCAACACCGCACAAGCACCATCAAAGAGCAGGGGACTTTTGTGTTCCCGAGTCAGAGGGAAGCATGCCCAGTACCTCAACTGCCAAAGTGGCTGCAGTTCCTACTTAGTTCTCTGTAGCTTGTAACCATGTCTGTTAGTGCAACAGAGAATGATCCTCCTAGATTCTTCGTGGGTGGAGAAGATGGAGAAGAATTATTGGATTCATCCAGATCTACAAATTATCAACACTTCTATGACCATGGGGAGGAAGAGGAGGAAGAATATGACTCTGTATGTACTGTAGGAGCATGTGTGTACTATTCTGTTTGTTCTCTAGCATTATTTAATTTGAAATGGCATTAGATCACAAAATTCTAATACTGAAATGGTGTACTGATTTGGGAGATTGTTCAGATAATGATCTGTCAGTCTTGTTTGGAAATGCAGCACATATGAAAAGTAAGTATATCCTTGCAGAGTGTTCCGAGTTTTAGCTTGGTGTTTACCAAGTTTTAATTTGTTTAAGACAAAACAAACGCTTGGTTTTATTATGCACCAATCCTGTCATGTCATTTTTTTTAGCTGTGTTTTGCTGTTCTTTTAGTTTAACACTGAAATTTCAGGAACAATATGCTTAAATTTTTGCTGATTACAAGCATGTCTAGAAAATTTAAATTCAAGGAAGTGTTAAAAAAACTTCATCATGATTAAAAGTAACTTGGAAATGCAGATAAAATTATATGTATAAAATTAGCAGTTCAGACAGCTCAATTCAGTCAGTGCATTTTAGTAAGGGAAGATAAGTGGCTATGTTTTAAAAGAACAGTAAGTTGAAATAAAGGTTTGTTCTGAGGTTTGGTGGGTTTTTTTGTTTGTTTCTTGTTTGTTGGGTTTTGAGGAGTAGGTTGGCTGTTGCACTTAGGAATACCACTGAGGGTAAGAAATTTTTCAAAGCTTCAAACTTGGAAGAAGATGTAGAGTATACAGAAGAAAAGTGAAACTGCCTGTGCACAAAATATCTCAGAAATCTAGAATAGTATTTTCTGGTTTACTAGTTTTCCTTTTCATAAGTCACTTCTAATATTAGGTAATAAGATGACAAGCCTTGTGACTATTAAGTAAATGTAGGAAAAGAAAATAGTTAAAAAATGAATTGGTAGTTAATTTCAGAGTAAGCCATAAGAATAATTTTGTTCAGATTTGACATTTCTGACATAGACTCTGATCCCATGTTTTTGTTCCTGTTGCTCACAAAAAGTAGTTTAGAGCTATTGAATGGTTTCATTTAAAGAGGCATTTTTCATAAGGATTCAGTGCAGCATGCTGACATGGTACATTTCATTACCTGCTAGCAATTTACTTGTTTGAACACTGAATTAAAGGTTATACATAAATCTTTATTGAAAAGAACTTCTTTAGTGCTGTACTGCTAAAACCCTGTTGTGTTCTATGGAAACGTAAAAATAATGATTGTTTTTTCCCCATTCCCTCTTCAGCCTCCAGAAAGACAAATTGCCGTTGGGATTTGCTCAATGGCTAAGAAATCTAAGTCCAAACCAATGAAAGAAATTCTTGAACGCCTCTCCATGTTTAAGTACATAACTGTGGTAATATTTGAAGAGGATGTTATTTTGAATGAGCCAGTAGAAAACTGGCCTTTGTGTGACTGTCTCATTTCTTTTCATTCTAAAGGTAAATCTTCTAATAATACCGTAAATATTTTTGTCATCTAAATACTGTAAACAATTTAAGGATCTTTTTTTTTTCTTTTTTTTTCTTTTCTTCTTTTTTTATCTTGTAGTTTTATTAGATTTTCCAATTTATTTTTCTGTTTTAATATACCACTGACTTTTAACATGCAAGCTTTTTAAATTACACTGTTTTCATTCTTTGAGAAACTCCTGTCTGACATGGTATTTAAAATAGCTATTCAATTGTTAAATATTTGTGGAGCCAGTGGAAATGGTGATCTAATGCTTATATTGGTCCCATTACTATGAAGAAATGCTACTTTTTCAGTGGCATATTGGGAGACTGGCCACTTGTTCATGTATATCTGCTAGTAGCTAGGGGCTTTTGTGGGGCTGGGCACTGAACCAAACATGAGTAGGCTGAAGTTAAAAATCATTAGTTCTGCCTCTATGGAAATGGAGGGCATGTGGAGTGAGGAGGAGGGAATTGGAGACAGGACCACTACTTTTGGCAGTCTCTACTAAAATAAGGCTGTAGGTTCATGGTGGTCTTAAGCTGATGCTATCTGTCTATAGTTGAGAAAGCACTTCCCCTACTTAAGCCATATCTAAATCCTGAATATGAGGGTTCTGAACTATTAATTGATGTGTCTTGTAGTTTTAATTTATTTGCTTCAATATGTATTTTAGGATTTCCACTGGACAAAGCAGTTGCCTATGCAAAACTCAGGAATCCATTCATAATCAATGACTTGAATATGCAGTATCACATACAAGACAGGTGAGTAACACTAATTGCCTGTAAATAGCAAACTACTTCTAAGTTGGAGATTGTGGGAACCTGTTGTTATCGCATAGCTACAGTTCCAATGTATTGTACATCAGTCTAAGTAAGTTGCAGTGAATGTTATGCTTTATTCACATATGCGTAGTTGTCTGGGATATGTCTTTATGTTTGTTTTTTCTTTTACTGCTTTATATTGATAGGTCTGAAGATCTACCATGGTAGAAATTTGGTGATACATTTATTTAAAGCTTAACAAATAAAAAAGTTTATACTCTTCAAAATATATATAGCATAGGTATGTATAGCAACTATACAATCTCTTATAAATAGAGAACTCTTGTGACTACTAGAAATCTTTTTTTCTGCTACATGGATACTTAACAGAAGTTGCTGGTATTCAAAGATCGTGTAGGTATTCAAAATGAGTTTTCTTTTGGAGCAGCAATCATGCATAGCAAATACTAACAAAACAATAGTGAGCAAAATATGTAAACACTGAGTCCTTCTAAACAGTGAGCAGACTTGCTCTTTTTGATGTCTTCATTTGTTGCCCTGTATAAACTTTTTCAACCCTTAATGCTAATAATCTCCTTTAACAAGAGAATAGTTCTATGTAAATTCATAGACTCATTAAACAGTTCAAGTTAGAAGGGACCTTAAAGACCATCTCATTCCAAGTTCCCTGCCATGGGCAGAGACAGCTTTCTACTAGATCAGGTCGCTCAGAGCCCCATCCAACCTGGAACACTTACAGGGTTGAGGCATCCACAGCTTCTCTAGCTGACCTGTGCCAGTGTCTCACCACCCTCACAGTAAAGAATTTCTTCCTTGCATCTAACCTAAGTCTACTCACATTT